>BDJD01009398.1:69967-123866 GCA_002564525.1 Rosa multiflora
CGACATCAGGGGGAGTTATGATGTCTACATGTTCGATCTCGAAGAGTGAATGACGTGTTGTGCTCTTTTTGTCCTTCGACCATGATTATTTTTGTCCCACATGCAGGGTTTTTGTTACCTGGCAAGGTTTTTAACGAGGCAACGGATGAAGCGTCACCACCAAGTTTGAGCGGCATAAGGGCGAGTGTTGAAGGAAAATCAAGTTTAGTGTGCCTTATCAAACTAGGAATAGGAATAGGAGAGAAGGTTCTAGATTTCCCAATCCTACACGGATTGGTATTCCTTGTAACATTAGAACTAGCACTTTGTAATCCCTATATATAGGGCTCCTATTCTCAATAATAAGAACACATCTCTCTCATCAATCTCTCTCAAATACATTATACTTAAACAAAGGTATGATACATCACACTCAAATATTGGAAGTTTTATCCTCAAATATTTACACCACCAAAGCAAAACCAAAAGAACAGCGAAAAAGAAAAGGAAACAAAAAGGAGAATGTTCACTTCACCAATCGTTCTACCACGTCCCTACCAATCATGCTCACCACTTCCAGAATCATACTCACCCTCGAATTTCTGGAGCACCAACCCCAAAGACCAACAAAAAAGAGTAGGAGCAATAAAGGAAAAAGATTCGCTTCCCCAATCATACTCAGCGCTTCCCCAATCATTCTCACCAAATCACGCTCACTACTTCCCCAATCATACTCACCACCAAGCTGTTGTGGACGAATGACTTCAAATTTCAGAGCATCGTCATCTTGGCCATGGTCATACAGAAAGCAGACCCCACACCTTTTCACGTTATTTAACCGTTTACCATTACTTTTTGTATAAAAGTTCAAAAAGGCTTCCGTAGACCATTTTGCTTCATCTGAAATTCCATGGACTGTATAATACCACACCAACACGTGATCTGTTTCAGCCGTCGGGTCATCCGTCCCGTAGCCCCCTATACTTCCCAAATTGACAATATCGGTTTCATCATAGTTGGTTTCACCATAGTTGGTTTTGAGAACCATCCTACATTGAAGCTCAAGATAATGACAATTGCCACTGAATGCAAAAACAGAGCAGAAAGCAATACCCAAGAATTTTGAATCATCAGACGAAAGCGGAGGAAGCTTTATATTCATTGAAGATCCCTCCGTTTGACAGCTAAACCATTGTGGAATTTCATTTCCCGGACACATGAACTCTACTTTACCAGATGATACACGTTCCTGCAGGTACATACCATATATAAATTAAACGTCATGGTTATTGAGAGAGAGAGAGAGAGACTTACAAGATTACAAGCAGTTGCCATTCGCATAATTCTGAAGTGTGCATCATCCATTATGTTGCTCCTTGCATTTTTATCCAAATTATCGCAACCATAATATGTATGTCTCTCGGTCCTCTCCTTTTTCCCAGAAACTATTTGATCCAAACCTTGTGTCTGTGTAGCCACTGAAACTGACACAGTCTCAAGTCTCTTGCACCCCTCTGCATTCAATTCTTCAAGAAGACATGGGAGCACTGGCAAAGATTGAAGCCGCTCGCACATAGCAAGTCTCAGAGACTTGAGCCCAGAAACTTGTTTGATGGTGGGAGGGATTGTCTCAATCATGGTTTTACTTAGATCTAAGACTTGCAATGCGGGAAAGCTATCAAAGCAATCAGGAATTTCTTTTAACAAACTGCAGGTTCTGATGTCTAGATATCTCAAAGAGCACAAAGTGAACGAGGGAAGCAATATTTGTAGCTTGACACAACTACTACGTGAGAACCACTCGAGAAGGTTTAACTTGTAGAAGCTGTTTGAGAGTAATTTAAGGCTTGTGCAGTCAGATAGATCTAATGTCTTAAGCCCAACAAGATTCCCAATTGATGAAGGCAGCTGTTCAATTTTCGTCCCTCTTAAATTAAGATATTGCAGATGTTCCATAGGCTCCCCAATTTCCGGAAAGTTTGTGAAACTAGAGCAACCAGAGAGATCAAGTCTCTGGAGAGATTTCAACTTACAAATGTCATTTGGGAGACTGACAAGGCGATCACAATAACTCAGGTCAAGAGAAATGATCCCAGTCATACACATGAATGATGACGAGGGCACTGTTTCTATATTTGTCTGCCTCAAAGAAAGATAATTGAGGGATTTCATCTTCCATGGACTGCTCGAAAAATTCTTAATGGACCTACAGCAATGAAGATTCAATTTAACAAGTTTTTCAAGAGACCAAATTGATGAAGGCAATTCCTCTATTGCAGTTTCACTTAAATCTAAGAATTCCATCTTGCTCGGTATCTTCGGTAGAGTACTGATCTTGGAGCAATATCCCAAATTCAGATGAGTAAGTTTGGTAAACTTTTGAAAGTCTGAAGGAACTTGAATCAAACCTGCACAGCTTTGAAGATTTATACTCTCAATGTTTACACTCTTTGACAGGTCTGGAACTTGAACCAAACTTACACAGCCTAGGAGATTTATACTCTTGATGTGTACACACTTTGACAATTCCGGAACTTGAACCAAATTTTTACAGCCTTGAAGATTTATACTCTCAATGTTTACACTATTTGACAGCTCTCCAACTTCAGCCAGGTTCATGGAGTAACTAAGATCGATCCTTTTCAAGTTCTCAGGATTCTGTAACAAATTAAAGAGAAAAGGCAAGAATAACTAAAACCCGCATATATAACTTTTCCATGCACTATATTTAACATTCGATCAGTTACTAACTTAAGCATACCTGGCCTTTTTTCCAAAGTCTCTTAAGGTTGCTCCAGGGCATATGAAGCTCAACAAGATTGACTGGGAAAAACTTTGATGGCAAAGATTTCAAAGGGTAACTATGCCAATACACATATTGAAGGGCATTAGGAAGATACTCTAGATTTGCCTTGTTGTCAAGATGTATAAATCTAAGCATAAGAGATCTTAAGTTATGCATCCCTGAGAAAGCTTCAGGATCCAACATTATCCAGTTAGCACAATTCCTGCTGGAAATGCCTCGTACTCTGGCAGTTCCCTAAAGAAAAGAAAAAAAGAAAGAAAAAAAAAATCAAAACTACAGTGATTCGTGGAAGTCCATCTAACTGCTTTCAGGAATTTGGATCATATCTATTGAATTCATAATCTTTTTCACAAAAAAAATAAAAATAAAAATAAATAAAATTAAAATTAAAATTAAAAAATAATAATAAAATAAAAGTAACGCATTGAGCTCTTACCGTATTCCTTTCCAATACATGACAGACATCCTCACAATTGTGCAACCTACTGCGCTCTCCCGGATTTTCAGTATTTTCTTCACGGACTATCTCCCAACCCATTTCTTGGATCACATCGTGCATCCATATGCAGTTGTCTTTAATTGATATGAGCGACATATCTATGAGAATTTCAATTCCATCATCCGGAAATAAACCGCAGGCAGCTAACATTCTTTTTGCATCACAAAGTTTCTCCCTTTTGTGAAAGCATGCGATATCAAGGAATATCTCCTTCTCATTTCTTTTTAATCCATCAAAACTCGTTCTGTATACAGTCTGAAGTTCATCATCGGGAAACTTTTTCAATTTATCCCACAATAGTTCCTGTTCTTCTTTGCTTTTGCAATGAAGGAACAGTGAACGCAAAATGTTAAGGGCTAACGGAATTCCTGCAGCATGATCTCCCACCTTCTCTAAAAATTCTGGATTTTCTGTAAAATGTGTGGGAGCATTTAAATGGAAGAGCTGAAGAGATTCAACACCATTTAATTCCTCCACCTTGTAAATCTTAACATCATGGTCAGCTACGTCCTTCACTACTAGAGCCTTCCTAACAGGTTGCATATCTCGAGTTGTTATAATTATTCTACTTCCTGGGCCAAATGGTACTTCTCCAACTAAAAATGTTAATTGGCTTGAATGGTTCACGTCGTCAAGAACAACAAGGACTTTTGCACGGCGGAGCCTCTCTTTGTCAACTGCACCTATAGTTCGAGTATGGATAGTTAAACTCCTGTCCCCTAGTAATTGTCTAAGAAGTTCATCTCGCAAAAGATACAGTTCAGGAGAGAAAGCTCCTTTGGTACCCGATCGTTCCCTAACATTTGCAAGAAAACAGTGAGCTTCGAATTGAGAAGAGAGTCCGTGAAATACAGCATCAGCAAGGGTGGTCTTGCCAATACCACCCATACCCCAAATAACCACAGAGCGAACACGAACATCTTCTGGGATGATGTCTAATTCCAATAAAATTTTCCTAATGCGGCCTTCAACTCCAATCAAACCAGTTATATCGCTTGACGATTCACGATTCAATTTAGCCAACACTTCTTTGACAACTTGCTCAATTAAATCGGAATCATGCCTACCATGCCACAAATGGCCAAATACAGGTAATTAATAGTTATTCATAAAATGTATTTTTCTAACTTTAATTATTAGCCAAAAGCAGAAATTAGTACAAGCAAGAGAGTTACCCAACAGTTCTTGAAGCTGAATCAAACCCAGATAGATTGGCCGCTTTTACTAAAGCTTCCTTCCACTTGGGCACCTTTCCCGTCTTGTCCTTCAACCTCCGTTCATGTTTAGCGAATGCAGTCTTATAACTTCCTCTCTGGTAGCGTACATGTGCTGGATCTATTTTGTAAAAAATAGGTATAACATGTTGCGCATGTGTTTCCTTGCGTTCCAATATATAAGCAAGTTCATCCAAGCACCATGTGGAAGAAGCATAATCTTTTGAGAAAATGATCACGGAAATCTTTGATTCCTTGATTGCTTTTAATAGGGCGGGTCCAACTTCCTCTCCCCTCTCAAGTCTGTAATCAATGTAGGTTTCCACTTTCCTCCTTATCAGAGCAGCATGAAGATGGCTGGTAAAAGTCCTGCGAGTATCCTGGCCTCTGAAACTGAGAAAGACATCATACTTTTCTTTTGGGCGGATGACAGAAGAAGAAACAGAAGAGGTAGCCATAACTGCTCAGATCTACAAGTAGAAGCACGCCTCCTTGGGACCAAAAAATTCTCCAGATTCAAATTAATTTGAAAATGGAGACCTGCCAAAAATAAATAAAAGATTGTTACTAGGCAGTGGCAGATCCAGGATCCGAGAGTTGTCTAGGCTAATTAGGAGTACACTATTTAAGTAAATCCAGAATATGTGTCTAGTCCAAACTCTAGGTTAGAGATATTTTCGGAGATATTCATAGATCTCCAATTAATTGTATAATTATCTTTCCTTGTACAACTCTGATTCTATGTCTTGTAATCCTCTATATAAAGAGGCTCCTATTATCTATGAAAGCACGACTCAATTTTCTCACAAATTTAGTTTTCCTTAAACACATTATCAGCACGAAGCCCTAACTCTGAAACAAATAGCCAAACCCTGATTCAAGAAGCTAAAACCTTAAATCCGAATACAAAACCTTGAACCCTTTTCTGCCTCAGCCACACAACTTGAAGCCCTCGACCCTAGAAATCCAGAACTGACGGCAGAACCACCAGAACCGGCCAGAAACCTACCGAACCGGCCACTGGAAGCTCCATACAACCCGCAGCAAATATTCCACCAGTTCACCATCTTTCGG
Source organism: Rosa multiflora (assembly GCA_002564525.1). NCBI lineage: Eukaryota > Viridiplantae > Streptophyta > Magnoliopsida > Rosales > Rosaceae > Rosa > Rosa multiflora. Next base: position 75,540 of record BDJD01009398.1, read on the forward strand.
ACCTCCAATTTCCACCAAATTTTGTCAGCAGAAGCCCCTTGATATGAAGATTCAGAAACCGGAAGAAACATCACAAAAACAGGTCTAGAAGTTACTGAACCGGCAACCAAAATTTCCTGCAGAAAACCGGCAGAAAAGAGAAGAAAACAAAAAAAAGGGAAGAGGCAGCCCAAGCCCCAAGCCACGTCGGTCCCAGCCACTTAAGCACCAGTCAAAGTCGGTTGACCGTTTCCGGTCAACTTTCCTACGACATTTCCTGCCACTTTTTGGCTACTTTTCTGGGCACTTTTTCCGGCGATTTTTTCCGCTCACATTTTCTGGCGACCTATTTCAAGGTATTTTTTACTAAAAGTTTCTGATTTGAGTTTTTATTCAATTTCTCTTCTTTTTCTCGGGGACTAGAAAACTCCATTCTTCTACCCCCTTTCTTCATCATAAGGGAGACCTAATTAAGCCGAACTGTAGGGGTTTGTGCTCACTCCAAGCTTAGAGCTTGTTGAGATCTCCAAACTTAGAGTTTGTAGAGAAAGTTTATGTTTTGAGTTTTTATTCAATTTCTCTTCTTTCTCTCGGGGACTTGCAAACTCCATTCTTCTACCCCCCTTTCTTCATCATAGGGGAGACCTAATTAAGCCGAACTGTGGGGGTTCGTGCTCACTCCAAGCTTAGAGCTTGTTGAGATCTCCAAACCTAGAGTTTGTAGAGAATTTATGATTGGCCACTTACGTCATTGTTTCGATCTAATCAAATACCTCTTGGAATTGAATTTCTTGGAAGCGATTATGCTCAGAAATTCCTAATTTCTTTGAAGCGATTACGCTCAGGAATTTTTATATGTTTTTTTGGTAGCTTTTTTGCTCTGAAACTAACCCTTTTTCTTGTTCTTTTTCAGGATGAGTAGCATAAACAAATTGGACTTTGCTCCATTGGGAACAACTGGCTCTGGATATCACAGGTGGGTTCGTGATGTCCGCCAACATCTCAAGGCTGATGGAATCCTGGATACAATTCTCGAGCCTAGCCAGGACGTGTTAACTATAGAGCAAGCTCAAGATTTGGAAGCAAATAGAGCAGCCTTAGAGGCAAATAAGGCTAAAGCCGTCATCCTAATGACTCGTCATATGGATGATTCGCTCAAGTACGAGTGTATGAATGAAGAAGACCCTAGAAGGCTGTGGGTCTCACTCGAAGAAAGATTTGGACTGAGAACGTCCTATGCAAAGGATATGACAATACTAATTCTGTTCTTACATAGAATCCATAGGGATTCTATGGACTGATTCAACCAACTTGCGGACGTTTAAATATCTCATGATGTTGGTTGACACACAAACACGCTGGTCACGTGTTATGCCATTGTCCACTTGTAATGCTGCTTATGCTAAACTCCTAGCAAATATCATATGACAACGGGCTCACTCCTTGGATCATCATATTCAGTCAATTGGATTTGACTATGCTAGAGAGTTTACATCGAATACTTTCAATGGTTATTGCAATGGGACTGATGTTGGACATCATATTCCCATGAACACACCCAAATGGTCTCGCATAAACGACTACGATGGTAGTCCGGACATTGGTAATGTGCACCAATCTCCCTATATCTGCTTGGGGTGATGCAATATCGCATGCAATTATGCTAATTCGTCTACGACCTACCGCCACTTAATGTATCTCTGCATTGTAGTTAGTGACTAGGTACAAGTATCGTACTTACGCATATTTGAGTGTGCCATTTATGTGCCAATTGCACCTCCACGGCGCTCTATGATGGGTCCTTACAGATGAATAGGCAACTACGTTGGATTTAAGACTCCAACATTAGTCTGCCATTTAATGCCCTTGCAAGGCGATCTCCTTACCGCTAGATTTGTGGGTTGTCACTTTGATGAGACAATCTTCCTGTCGTTAGGGGGAGATAATAACACGAATGTTCAGCAGGAACGACAGGAATTGTTGTGGTCTGACTATGTCTCATCTCGATCCCCACTAAAGTGACGAGATTACACATATCTACTGCAAACATGCCTGCAAGGATTGACGTCCCTACGAGAGGACGTAGCGCCACCCTACACGGAGGTAGGTATGGCGCCAACGCCAAAGAAAGTGGCACTCCGGCGTTATAGGCCATGACCCCAGCTAGGATGCATGGGAGACCCATGGGTTCGAAGGATACTTTGGCACAACCCAATCCTTTAATCATCAACACTCAAAATCCGTCTCATGAGAATCTTTTGGATTAAGGTTACCGTTGGGGGACGCTCAAAATCAGAACCTATTCCTCATAATATAGAGCTCTTTGAAAATTACACTAGTGTACATGAGACATGGGATATGAACTCCATCATAATTGATGATGTAATTGCACATTTCGTTGCGCATGAGTTTGTTGAGTCTGATGATATTGAACCACGCTCCGTTGATGAATGAATGCCAACATAGAGAAATCTGGCCTAAATGGAAAGATGTGATCTAGGTTAAGATGGATTCTCTAACGAAGAGTAAGATTTTTGAGCCAGTGATGCCAACACCTCCTAACATAAAACCTATTGACTAATGGGTCTTCGTTAAAAAGCGTGATGAGAAAAAGAAATGGTAATCTTGCCTTATCTAGCAAGGCTTCTCACAAAATGCCCTGGAATCGACTTACGATGAGACATATTCTCTCGTAATGGATGTCGTTGCACTCCTCTACCTTGTTAGTTTGGTAGTTTCCGAATAACTGAACATGCAGCTTACAAATGTGGTCACTACGTATCTCTATAGGGATCTAGATACGGAATATACATGAAGGTTCATGGTGAACTTCATTTACCCAAGTCAAGTGACAATAGACCACAGAGCGCGTTTACAATAAGGTTGAAACGCTCACTAAGATGACTACTTGATTAGGAAGGGATATGCCCATGTGTTTCCATAACAAGTTTCGGATTCCATCGCAGTTCATGTTGGACATGATCTTCATTGGAAACCCTTAAAGAGTTAAGGAAAATAGCTGAACACTAGAAATCCGAGTTTGAGATGAAGGATTTTGGGAGAACACGATTATGTCTTGGTTTAGAAGTTGAGCATCGTGTTGATAGATGCTTAGGCATTTTGACAAGGTCAAAACTGCAAGCACCCCAATGATCGTCCGTAGTCTTGATCCTAAAAAGGATTCTCTTCGTTCGAAGGATGATGGGGAAGATTTGCTAGAGGCGGAAGTGCCCTACATAAGTATAATAGGCGCATTATTGTACTTAGCTTAATGCACAAGACCAAACATCTCATTTGCCATGAACTTGTTAGCTAGATATAGCTTTGCGCCAACGCGATGCCATTGGATTGATGTAAAAGATATTTTTCGATACTTGAGATGTACGATTGATATGAGTTTGCTTTATCCCTACAGAAAGATGACTACAGAAAGATGATAGATTCGGACCCATCACACACCATGAACGCCGCCAACACTGGTCTGCGTCCTTTATCCCCATCCCAAAACAACATGTGTTTTTGGAAGGTTTTGCTGATATTGGGTATCTTTCTGACCCACACAAAGGTCATTCCCAAACTAGTTAAGTGTTCACCAAGGGTAAAGACCGTGATATCTTGGAGGTCTACAGAACAGACCCTAGTCGCTATATCTTAGAACCATGCAGAGATTATTGCTCTTCACGAAGTAGTTCGTGAATGTTTATGGATTGGATTCATAATTATGCATGTTTGAAAAATTGTGATTTGAAGTCTACCACAGATGACCCTACAAGCATTTAGGATAATGCTATTTGCTTTGAATAAGTGAAGCAAGACTAAATCAAAAGCAACAACATCAAGGATAATCAGCAACAACAAACTCTCCTCAAGATCAAAGTGAACTAGGTTCAATCTGAGGACAGTGTGGTAGGCTTGCTCACTAAGTCATTGCCTAAATTCCACAAAAGGAACATGTTGGTAGCATCGTTTGCGGAAGTTATCTGAACTCACATGACCATAGTCATCAGGGGGAGATGCAGACAGCAGGGGAAGATGTCTACATGTATGGTCTCGAAATGTAAAGGGTGTGTTGTGCTCCTTTTCCCATTCGACCGATGTTATTTTTGTCCCACAAGGTTTTTGTTACTCGGCAAGGTTTTTAACGAGACAATGAGAGGAGCACCACGTTTGGGCGACACAAGAGGGAGTGTTTAAGTAAATCCAGAATATGTGTTTGGCCCAAACTCTAGGTTACTTGACCTAGTTGTAAATGAATTTTGAATTAGAGATATTTTTGGAGATATTCATAGATATCCGATTAATTGTACGATTATCTTTCCTTGTACAACTCTGATTCTAATTCTATGTCTTGTAATCCTTTATATAAAGAGACTCCTATTATCAATGAAAGCACGACTCAATTCTCTCCCAAATTAAGTTTTCCTTAAACATACACTAAAATTATTATATTTTTATTTTATTTTTATTTTTAGGTTTGGAACCCAATGGGAGGCTCATTCTCACGCCTTTATTATTTTCAATCAAAACATACAACGGAGGGAACATAAAATCAAACCCCATAAATTAAAAACTACAAGCATACATTGGTTGTAAAACAACAATAAACTAACTAAATCGTACCCTCCGAGACCCACTCACTTCAAACTCAGCAATCACAGAATCATTATCAATGCTATCGGTAAATTCTTTTTCGATGTAGAGAACCATCAAATCATCAAGAAACTATACACAATCTATCGTGGCCTCTGATAGTTTAGCCTCATATTATCTATACAAACACTATACACAAGCAAGACAAATTTAAAAGAGATAGCTAACTAAGCTGAGTGAAACAAACCCAATATCATATCCCCTAAACAAATCCAACAATCCCAATCATCAACTTATACCCAAAACTCAAAATCCCAACTCACAATTACATGGAGGGCCAAAACTCCTCTAGAAACCCAGGCGATCACTCGGTCACTCCAGTCTGCAAGAAGCCAAGAATCTCTGCAAATCTGCAAGTGAAATGGAATATACCCAGAATCAAAACATAAGTGGTCAAGAGGCTGTGAGGTTCAATTTGGTTCTTAAATCAGTGAGATAGCATAGAGATACAAATGATTAATAAAAAAGTGAGCAACCCAGTGAACCCACATTAAGAAAATTGAACAAGATAAGAAATTGGCGTAAAGGAGAGTGAGAGAAACCTTGGGCAGTTGGGCATTAGATCGGGCAATGGAAGGGAGAGGTAGAGAAGAAAATGCGGAGGGTCTAATATTTCCGTTGAGTGAAAAATAGGCGAGGAGGCGAAGAGAGGAGAGAAGCACTCGACGGCTTGACCACAGAGGAGAGAAGTGAGCTGCTGTGGCTGGGGGAGAACGCGACTTTTACCTCTTTATTCTTTTTTTTTTTCCTTTTTTTTTTCTTTGGATACGGGCTGAAATTAGATAGATATATTTATATATATATATATATATATATATATATATATATTTGGTCGTTTTTTACCCAAAAAACTGTATAGGCTTGAGCCCATATAGCCCACCACTTACATCCGCCCCTGTTACTGGGTTCTGTGATTAGAAATCAAGAACAAAATTCAAAACAAAACCAAGACTACATATATGATAAAACAATAAAAAAAGACCGAAACAAGTAAGGGGAAAGAAAGCAGATCAGTCTGTCGGAATAGAGATCAAACACAGCGAGATTATGCTGATCTGATCAGAGCTCAAGTTCAGGTTTGATTTCCACAAAAATTAGGAACTTCTTATCTCTCGGGACAAAACTCTTGGTGGCAATGCAAAGATAAAAAAGAAGAAACTCGAGAAAAGTTCCAAGCACTTTCTTAACATATTTTTCAATAACTCAAACTAAACAACGGGTGATTATGATTTGCAACTACTGGCTTTCTGCAACATATAAAATGAAGTTGTTCGAAGCATATATGAGAAGAAACACTTGAATGTGGAAACAACACAGATGAGGCTGTTGGAGAAAGGAGGCATAGAGATTTTGCTGACCTAAAAGTCAGTTTGCAGGTTGATGTGTAATTGCACAAAAATTTAAGCATTCTTATCCGTTGGATCAAGAACTGTTGGCACATAGACGTCAAAAGAAACAGAGTGAAGTTCCAGGCACTTTCGTTAGGCTCTACTTCAATAATTCATAGACTTCATACTAGCCAGTAATCACTGTCATTAATCTAATAGTTGCCATTGCTGACTTTCTGTGCAAATTGTGTTATTTTCAAACCAATCACTGTGAATAATCTAATAGCTGCCATTAATGCTGACATTCTGTGCAGTTTCGTTGCGTTATATTTCAATTTCTGCGACTGCCATTAATATAAAATCAAGTAGAATACATTGTAGAGAGAAAAGAGTTGTCTCCATCCATTAACCCTCCGTGCATAATTTCTCAGCATATAATTAAGTGGTCAAAATATCTTTCAATAAACTCAAAAGTAATCTCCACTACTAAATCTAAAAATTTTCTCACATTTATACAAAGTTTCACAGGATTAAATGTGGAAAATACAAGATAAAAAGAGTGGTGAATGAGAAATATATAGCATCTAATCAGTTCATTATGCAAATTGGATATTTGAAGCATTGCCAATCAAATTTTCTTGCTTATAAGTTAGAACGAATGCAATGTTGGGAAAAGCAATAACCCAATAATAAGAGAAACACGGAAAAAAAAAATCTGTGAATAAAATTTGCGGAATAGAGACATCCAAGTGAATATTTACATAGAGAGACATAGAAGCTGAGAAGTGTACCTATTAGGTTAGCGGTAACAGCAATCAGCTCAGCGGCTTTAGTAGATTTTGCTGAGAAGAAAGTGACTGCTGACTGGTTCTTGAGACTTCATGGTTTCCGTTACACAGAGAATGGACAAGTGCTTTCCTTGGGATTCCTAACTACACAGGGAATAGCTTCAATATCTTGATATTTGGTGCTTGTATGTAATTCAGGTCCTTTGGTTTGGTTGTGTGCTGTGGTCATCTGATTGGCCATACCAGTTATCATTTGAGTTAATGGGATCTCTTTAGAAACAAGTTTTTGGAGTCAAAATTGCAATTTCACTTGAAATAAATGAAGATGGGAAAATAGAAAAATTCGTGTGAGACATAAATCAATGGAATTACAAATTATAAAAAAAGAAAAAAGAACATTTGATCTTCAGTGCTACTTCATGAAGGAAATACCTCAGCAGAGGTAAATTTCAGATCATAAGACACTGATTAAGAGTCGATATCTATGACGGTTGAGGGACAGCTGATTACTTCATAACAGAATTCAAGTTCTAGGACATCTCTACAAGTGCAAAACAGAACAAACACTTTGAGCCCAAAAGTAATTTTGGCAAGATCGTTTAGTGGATTTAGCACAGCAGGCCGATACCTGCGGCCCAAAAATAGGCCCACTTGGGTTTGGGTTACAGCTTCGCCCATTCCGTGATCTATAAGGGAAACGAAACCTTATTGGAGTCAAGTAGCAGAGATTGAATAGGAAACTTCAGTCAATAATCCTTCTATAGCAAGGAACAGTCGGAACCCTAGGTATAAATACCAGGTTTCAAGGACAAAGAAAGGACCTCTCTCTCTCAAATCAATCAATCCCAGCGATTACAAAGCCTCCCCGGAGCAAACCTTCAACCTCGTTGAAACCCGGTGACCGCGCGCCAGTCCTAGTCTCTCCAGGAGCCGACTGTCAGCATCACCAGATCAACCTGGCGACCGTGCTTCCAGTCCTAGTCTCTCCAAGAGCCGATTGCTAGTGCTACTGCCACCGATACTACCAGCGAAGCAAGGGTAACGCCCTCGCAACCCAGCGAAGCTAAAGTAACACTTTAGCAAAACCCGTGCTTTCTCCAAACTTCCCAGTGATTGCTCTGCTCTGCTTACAACGTTGAGTATCGATTCGGTGACTCGAAGAGATCACATCCAAAGTCCTTATCCGTAAGGCAAGAAGTCCTTTCTCGGAAGGCTAGAGAAGAACCTTGTGGCGAGGTTGGTGCTCTCCTCGCCCACGACGCTTGAAGAAGAAGTCAGGTCAAGAGACTCCCCCGACGACTGCACCCCACGGTGCTGGCACGCTTGCGCACACGCTCAAAAGAGACAGTTTGCACGCCAACTTGTTTTGGAGCCAAACATTTTGGCATGCCCAGTGGGACGCCAATAGTGTCTCTTCGTGAACGTAGCCATTGGGAAGTCAAGCGAAAACCCTTACCAAAAGGTTTACGCTAACTGCTCAAAGCATAAGACCTCCAGTTACAGACCGCATCCTCGCGCGGACTGTCATGTTCTTTCTGAAGAACAAGTGACTCAAAGATTTTCTCGTCATTCCCAATCACCCGATATGCCAACTGAATGGGAGGAGAATACCCGACCGCTACTGAGGGTCAGAGTGTCACTGCTGATCAGGCCAGTGAGCCTGTTATCACTACCGCTGTCTCCAATACAGTGGAAAGTGGAGAAAGAGAGGCTTTCGTTGCGAACCCTATTCCAGAGGGAGCGACCTCCGAGGTAAGGTTCGCGATAATCATGGAGAATATTGAAAATCATCGCAAGAAGATAGCTGCTGATTTTGAAAGGGAAACCGCGAAAGCAGACCGGCTCATACGCGAACTAGACCAACGCATTACCCGACATGCAGCAGATACCAAGCAACAAATCACACAATCGGAGAATGCAATGAGGGCTCGTGCCACAGGTATCACTAATGAGTAGAATCAGTGCCAGAAAGAAATCATGGAGGCTATCACGAACCAAACCAAGCAAACTGCATCAGATATGGCAGGTCTTCCCAAGGATGGTGCTAACCTCGCCACCGAGGTGGCCATGCAAAGAGCCAAATTGAATCAGGCAAGAGAAGTGTTGAACAAAGCTTTAGGGGATCCTAACGCTATCCTTGGCTCCCTTGGCCAGCCGTCTGGTTCGGGTAAGTACGTACCGCCGAATCAGCGAGAGAAGGTTAGCAACAGTACCGCTACACCTTCCGTAACTGTTGCTGCTGCACCACTGAAAAATAAAGAGCAAGCTCTAGTTATCGGCGGCAGCAAAGAAAATGCCACCTCGTCATGCGGACAGACCACCAGACCGAAGCATCAGGCCAAAGTTGGTGGAACTTCATCCGACTCTACCACATTCGTTCAATACGACAGCGATGGAGCAGAAAACATATACCAAGAACTGCCAGGAAGCTATTATGGGATTGACCAGGCTGGTAACCCGATTAAGATAACAGCCTTGGTAAAAGAGATGCCTATGCCAGCAGTGACTCTTCAGCAACCAGCTACAATTCGCGTTGTACATGTAGGAGAAGGGACAGCGACTGTAAACCAAGCAATACCCTTGCAGGCTACTCGCCATACTGTGGCGATACCCCCTCCTCCTCCTCCAGGCCCAGAATATGTAAGGTGTGAAGAGGTTGAGGAGATGATCAGGCTGGCTAATCCTAGGGCCTAAATGGATGGGGTTTATGAAGGGACCTTTCCCGCCGCATATAATGCTCGCGCCCTTTCCCAGGGGTTATAAGAATATCATATTTTCTACCTTTTCAGGGGAAGACACCGAGAATGCTGCAACCCATTTGGCCAGGTTTAGGGTGCAATGCGGCCAGTACCAGAATGATGATATCCTCAAATGCAAGATCTGTGGCACTTCTCTTTCGGGAGCTGCCTTTAGATGGTTTTCCAAACTTCGACCAGGAACAGTGGCGGATTGGCCCGCAGTGGAAAAGCTTTTCCGAGAAACCTTTGGACCCATTGAGCCTGAGGTTGACTTGGCTTCTCTCACTCAGATGGCCCAACAGCCTACAGAGTCTGCTGTGGCCTATCTTCAGCGCTTCCAAATTCAAAAAGCCAAGCTAAACGTCATCCTGCCTGAGAAAGAGTTAGTCAAGCTGGAGGTCAAGGGTTTGGAATCTCGTGAGCGAAAGAAGTAACATGGCAACTTGATCCAGTCAATGGGAGAACTCATCACAGAGGTGGGCAGCTTTGAACATCTCCTCAGAGAAACTGACGCAAGGAAGAATGCGTCCAAAGGGACATATGTACCAGGCAAACATCACACTGTAGAGGCCCTGAGCTACCAGCCAGCTACTTATGACCCTTACTACCGTCACCACAGTGAAGAAGTGGTTCAGGATGACGATGAGGAAGAGGAGATTGATATCGCTGCTTATGAACTGACTGGGAGGAAGGATCCAGCCCTGAAGCAACTGAAAATTTCCAAGGAACCTGTCAAGCTCAAATCGATGGCCTTTACCAAACCTGAATTCGCGACATATACATATGATGCCAATAAGGCCCATGAGATTCTGGATGCGATGATCGCCGCGAAGATGGTGAAGACCGACTTTGGACCTTTTCCTCGACCAGACCAACTGAAAGGGAAGAAATACTGCAAATTCCACAACTTGTGGAATCACAATACCGCGGACTGTGTGAAGCTCAAAGACCAGATTCAGGTATGGCTTAATAATGGCAGTTTGTAAGTGGAAGCTCCAGTAACGGCGGCAACGCTGGTAGACCTGAACCTTTTTCCTGACATTGGGATCAATATGGTCGATGTGAACTGGGCCAAGCAGAACCAGAGGAAACCAACCTTGGATTTGAGTACAAAGGGGCGAGAAGGAAAGTCTGCCGAGGATGAGACCCCTGCAAAGAAGAAAGCTAAACCAGTTGGTCAAGCTTCACCTGTGATCCTATGCTCGCGATGCACAGAAGAGTGTGGCATCCAAGTGTCATCTGAAGAGAACCAGCAGACATTTCGTTTTGGCTCTCTCCCGCCCTTCAAGTGGGCCTCGTCATCGCGGAACTATCAACCTTCTAGCCCAAGAGAAAAAGAGAAAACAGAGTCACCACCATCCCTAAAGGACTCCAATTTGTTCAAGAAGCTGAGAGCGGCTACGGTTGCTCAGAAACAAGAGGAGAAGGCTGCGAACAAGCACAAAGACATTCTGACAAAGCCCTATATCCCTCCTGCTCCAGCCGCCGCTATCAAAGAAGGAAAGTGGTACACCAGGGAAAAGGGGAAGGCAGTGGAAATAAGCCATTCCAAGAAGAGGAAACTGCAACATAGGTTTGGGGAAGCCAAGCGCACGCTAGAGGCTCTGGATCAGGGCCTGATCAATCCTTCTCAATTGGTCAAATCACCTGAGCAATATCAGAAGGAGATGGAGGCACTAGCTGCTAAGCCATTAATGACTCCCCGCAGCCTTCAAAAACAAGTGAGCTCAGCAATAAGGGCATCTAAGCCCAGTGTTTTTTGCAGGATTGTTGAAGAGAGAACACCTCCGCTAGCTCGAAAGGAGAGTTCGCCGACTCAGCTACCACATGTTAGGCACAGGTTGTTTCGCGAAGAACCAGAAGCTAAACCTTCGGTTTTTGAGAGACTTGGGGGCAGGGACAAGACTACCGATACTTTACAGTGGAGACCAAAAAAGGTCCAGAGTGTAGTAGTCGCTCCCCTAAAGGTAAGCATAGCAAGGGAACCGAAGTCAGACTCCCCTAAGCGGGCTCCCGCGATACAGGAGCACAAGCAGTGTGAGGTAAGAGGCCTTACAGAGGAGTCGTTGGTAGGCTAGTTGGCTAAGCAATTCAACACTAACGCCCCTGTCAACGAACCCAAGCTTGACCTGGAAGATGACATATATAGAGGAGATAGATATGACTGACACGTCTTGTAACATGGTTTACGTGCTCCCCGGGAGGTATGCACTACCGGTCGCCGCTCAGGACTGCGTAGAAGCTGAGGAAAGTAGTGCACAACCCTTGCAGGTCACATCGGCAGTCACGACACCGGTGGAAGAAGCTGTCTTTCTTGAAACGGAGAATGCTCACAGCCAAGAATTCTTCATGAGCTTCACTAGGCCAACACCTGCTACGGTTCAACACATGAGACCTCTATATATCACTGCAGAAGTTAGCGGTACCAAAGTTACTAAGATCATGGTTGATACCGGAGCTGCCGTTAACGTCATCACTACCAGGACCATGCAACTGCTAGGAATCAAGAAAAAGAAAATCCAGTCTACGTCCCTCACGCTCAAGAACTTCGTGGGGATTGTAACAAAGACCCTGGGATTACTTTTCTTACGCATCAAGGTTGGCCCTGCAGAGGGAGTTTATGCTTTCTTTGTGACAGATTGTTATGCGCCCTACAGTGCTATTCTGGGCAGAGACTGGATCGACCGGAGTTACTGTGTTCTGTCAACTCTAACTGATTATGTGGAACAGGGAGACAGATAAAGCTGAGGTGATTAAGGCAGATCCTCGTCCATTCCCAGTGTCCGCGAATTATGTAGATGCCAGGTACTATTTGGAGCCTATCATTCCATTGCAGGTCAGTGGCATCGATGACAAAGGCCGCCCCACGGGGGTGACGGCCTCTGAATTGGCACAGTAGGGGCTTACGCTCACAAAAGAAGGCTTGGAAAGGCCTGGCCACGCTGTGCCCAAACCCTTAAACGATTAATGGATTACGACCTCCCAGAGGAAGGGATAGAGGCCTTCCACTCGCTGTATGAAATATTATCATCATACTTAGTGGAAAAAGAGGCCTATGATCGAGTCGCGACCTTAGAGGCTGTCAATGAAGAACTCTCTGATCAGGAACAAGAGGATGAGATAGATATTCAGCTCGCACCGGTAGCGCTGGACGATACACCTCCTAAGGTCAGAGACCCTACCGAGAAGGTCAATCTTGGAACAGCATATGCGCCTATGGAAATGGCTATCAGCGCTTACTTAGAGGCTAGCGAGAAACAGAGGCTCATTGACTTATTACTAGAATTCAAAGACTGCTTCGCGGAGAAGTATGAAGACATGCCCGGCCTGTCACCAGACTTGGTTTGCCATCAACTGCCAACACTCCCTGACAAGAGGCCTGAGAAACAAGAACCACGAAGAATGAATTCAGAAACCCAAGTCCTCGTCAAGGAGGAAGTCGAAAAAATGCATAAATCAGGCATTATCAAGGTAGCCAAATACAATCAGTGGCTATCTAATATAGTGCCTGTTCGCAAGAAGAATGGCAAGATGAGGGTCTGCGTAGACTACAGAGACCTTAATATCGCCACACCTAAAGATGTCTACCCCATGCCGGTCACAGATATGTTAGTAGACGCCGTAGCAGGACATGAATTGTTGTCCTTCATGGACGGCACTGCAAGGTATCACCAGATTCCGGTCGCAGAAGAAGACAGACATAAAACTGCATTCCGATGTCTTGGGTTCGCCGGCGTTTTTGAATATGTGGTTATGCCTTTTGGACTGAAGAATGCTGGAGCAACGTATCAGAGAGCCATGAACCTGATCTTCCACGATATCCTGGGGCAAATTTTAGAGGTTTACATCGATGATGTAGTTGTGAAGTCTCAGAAGAGAGGAGACCACATCACAGATCTCAGAAAGGTGTTCGAGCGCATGTGACAACATAAGCTCAAGATGAATCCCACTAAATGCGTTTTTGGAGTTCAAGCAGGAGACTTTCTGGGGTTCATTGTCCATCAGAGAGGAATTGAGGTCCCTGAAGACAAGGCAAGCGCAGTCATCAATGCATCTCCTCCGCGAACGAAAAAGGAATTGCAGCGTTTGCTGGGTAAGATCAACTTTCTGAGATGTTTCATCCCTAACTCTGCGGGTAAAATCCATTCCTTCTCTCCATTGCTGAAGCTGCAGGGTCAGAACAAGTTTGTATGGGAGCCTAAACATCAAAAGGCTTTCGACAGAATCAAAGCCTACCTAGCGAGCCCGCCAGTGCTCGTTCCCCCTAGAGCTGGATTTCCATTGAAGCTATACATTTCAGCAGCTGAAGCTTCCATTGGCAGCCTACTGGCCCAGGATGATAAGGAAGGCGTCGAGCACGCCATTTTCTACCTCAGTAGGACACTTACAGATTGCGAAACAAGGTATACTCCTATGGAAAAGTTGTGTCTTACATTGTACTTCTCAGCATGCAAGTTGCGACACTACATGTTATCCTTTACTACTTGCATCATCGCTCAAACCGACCTGGTCAAGTACATGCTGTCGCTCCCTATTCTACGTGGCCACATTGGCAAGTGGGTACTGGCCCTGTCTGAATTCTCGCTACAATACGTTCCCCAGAAAGCAGTAAAGGGCCAGGCCATCACAGACTTTCTGGCACATCACCCTATGTTGGATATCCCCGCAGTGAAGGAGTTAGAGATAGCGACCGCAACTACAACTCGACCAGATTTGGCGCGCATTCCAGAGTACGCCATATGGTATCAAGCCACAGTCGCCTTGCAACCCTGGGTATTATTTTTTGATGGCTCGAGAACTGAAACATTAGCAGGGGCAGGGATTGTTCTGGAGAATCCAGCGGGCGATCGTTTTTCTTACTCTTTCCAGTTGGAGTTTAAGTGTACAAACAACCAGGCAGAGTATGAGGCCCTTATCATAGGCTTGGAAGTCTTGCTGGAATTGGGAGTAAGAGATGTTCAGGTACGTGGCGACTCTCTGCTCGTGATAAATCAGCTTCAAGAGAAATACAGGTGTGTAAGCTGTTTGCTCGTACCTTATTTGAATCGCGCCATTGAGCTTCTGGATCAATTTGATGACGCGGATTTGGAGTTTATCCCTCGCGAGCGCAATTTCGCGGCCAATGAACTCGCTCAACTGGCTACAAGCATTACATTGAAGTATGAGGTTCACGAGCGCATTCTGAAAGTCGAGCGCCGCACGCTGCCTTCATGGCTTGCGCGACCTGATCAGCCTGATGATCCTGTCGTCGCGGTCCTAGAGCCTATCGACGTCGATTGGCGCATTCCGTTAATCGATTACCTCAAACAACCAGATCCTACAGCAGACAAGAAGATTCGCTTTCTTGCTTTAAATTACTTCCTCAGGGGTGACGAGTTGCGACGACGTGGGGAAGATGGCATAGACTTCCCGTGTGTCTATGGCCGCGAAGCAAATGGATTAATGCACGAAACACACACAGGAGTATGTGGAGCCCATCAAGCGGGACCTAAGATGTGTTGGCTCATCAAGAGACATGGGTATTATTGGCCCAGTATTTTGAAGGACTATATTACATTCGCCAAAGGATGCCAAGACTGTCAGGCACATGGCCCAGTCCAGCACATCCCCAATATTCCCATGCAACCTATTATTAAACCTTGGCCTGCACGACGTTGGGCATTAGACTTGATTGGGATGATTCACCCCCACTCCTCTCTCCAACACAAGTTCATCATCGTGGCTACTAATTTCTTCACCAAGTGGGTCAAAGCTAGCCTTTAAAAGAGGCTTCAGGTGCCACCATTCGCCAATTCATTTTTCATAACATTATCTACAGGTTTGGTATCCTTGAAGTCCTTGTTTCAGACAGGGGGGCAGCATTCATGGGAGGTGAGCTAGAGAAACTTGTTAACGAATTGGGCATCCAGTTCATCCACAGCACTCCATATTATGCTCAGTCCAACGGTCAAGCGGAGGCCAGTAACAAGATTATTATTACCCTGCTAAAGAAGATGCTGGTTGCAAACCCTCGCCAGTGGCACGACACGTTGTATGAGACACTATGGGCTTATCGCACCTCCAAGAGGAATCCCACGGCTACAACGCCCTATGCACTAATGTTTGGCCATGATGCAGTTTTACCCTTGGAACTCAACGTTCAATCCTTACGCGTACAAGATCAGCATCACTTGATCGGTGAAGATTATGTCCAGGCGATGTGGCAAGAACACGAAGATCTGAGCGAGCAGCGGTTAGCGGCTTTGGATAATTTAGTAATGGAAAAACAGCGTATCGCTCGCGCCTATGATAAGCGGACACGTGGTCGTAGTTACAAAGAGGGGGACCTTGTTTGGAAAGCTGTTCTACCCTTTGGCTAGAAATTGACCGGTCGCGGTAAATGGACTCCACGATGAGAATGACCCTTTGTTGTTCACCGTATTCTGGAGCGCGGGGCTTTTCACCTCAAAGATTTAGATGGCGACATCTATCGCAATCCCATCAACGGGCGATTCATGAAGAAATATTACCCTAGTGTTTGGGAGTTCGAGGATCCACAGGATCAACCTTCTTCCCAGACAGGGGGGCAACTATAGTCTTCATCGGCTCGCATCATCTATATATATTCCGGCCTTTTCCTGTGGCCTTAGTCTCATGTATTTGCTTCGCCCACGAACACTAGGGGGGCAACACTCTATACATCCAGGCCTTAGTTGAGGCCTTATTTTATAGCAATTTGGCCTTAGTTGAGGCCTCATTTTATAACAATTTCAACTTTTATTTTCATTCTTCCTAGACAGTGTGTGTTAAGGATATACATGATGGCCTAATCATGAGGCCTTATTTTGTAACAATTTTTCGCATTATGCTCGAAGAAATATTCATTCATAAAGTGGCTTTGCGGCCAAAAGCGGTACAAATCGAAACGGTTACATTAGCAATTATAGGGCCAAAAGTGGCTTGAAAAAAAAAATCATAAGGATTGCAGATCTTCTAAAAGTTTCTGGATCTTGTGGCGACAAGGGAGCTGTGCTATGATTACTCATGCTCTTCTTCTCTTCACCCACATCCCTTCTCTGATCTAAGTCGCAGCTGCTATCATCTGTACCAGAGGAAGATGGAAGGAAATAATCCATCACAATCCTTCTAGTTGGTCATCCTCCGGGATGGAGATGGTCTTCAGGGAGAGCGCGACTCACAACCACATCTACCTCCAGGGGAAAAATAGAAGTCTGATAGTCAGACCTCGGAGGTAGGCTGCGGAAGAAGAACGATAGGTCGCGAGGGGCCCTCCGCCCTTCTCCCTCCTGCTCCACGCGAAAAATCTAAGGAGAGGGATCCCTCAGAATTTGGTTCTGCCTCTTTAGGAGCGCCGCGTGTTCTTCAGTCTAACTGAAACTGGAGAATACCATCCGGATTTCCAGAGACCAAAGACATGTGGCTGGACCTGAGATTAGGCCATAAGACCTACCCAGATTTTGAGATTAAGCCATAAGGCCTAGGAATTCAAGGCTAAGGGTGAGATCGTGAGGAGAAGATTTCAGAAACTGAAGGAAGAGAAGTAAGGCTTGCGAAACTATCTCTGGCAAAGCCATATTTGCTTGTGTTTATCACTTCTCCAAAGTACAGGTGTTTATAGGGCCAATCTCAGTAGCCTCAACCGCGCGATGGGCAGTTGAAGTATTTTCAGCGCCATCAATAAGAGTATCAATGGAATTGAATGCTAGGATCTCAGAAATAGAGGTAATTGAAAACGCGTGGGAAGCGGGGCAGTCTTCAAGGAGGAAACCACTCCATTCAGAGGTTATCTTTTTCAAACAGTTTCAATAGCAATAAAGGCAAATTAAACGCTGAACTGCTTGAAAGTTTGAGCATATATTTGGGCCAAGCAAAGTGGGCTAAATATTCAAATTATTAATAATAATATTGTTCATACAAAATGGGCCTAACACTAGAGGCCTAAAGTTTTCGGCCTGCATGAGTTAAACGAAGTAAATGTTTGTCCAAGCGAAAACTGGCATCGGCAGCGGCTCGCTCCGCTTGTCGGACTGTCTCGAGAGCTTGAGCTAGGTTCTGAGATAGTATTTCAGAGGCCGCTAGGGGTTGCTCCAGCAAGGGCTCCTCATGCTCAAGCGCGAGCCGTCACAGCAGTCAGTTGGGCCTGAAGATCTTGGATTTGGGACCGGAGATGATTTTGCATGAGCCTCAAGTCCCTAACAAGGGTAGTCCTATCTCCCAGAAAATCACGAGAGGAGTCCATTTGTTAAGCGAGGCCCTGATAGTGGGCCTAGGCTTGTCTGGCCTGCGCAGTCGCGGCCGCTCTTTCATTAAGCCGCTGGGGGAGATTCTGTAGCAATTCGTCTATCTCAATGAACTCGTTCTCAGTGATGGCGTGCTCGCGACGAAGAACCCTCAAATACTCCAGAGCCCTGACGGATGCTCCAGGCAACAGGATATCGGGACTTAAAAGACGGTGAAGTCCGTCCCTGGCCTCATCTATAACTCCGGGAGGAGTCACCTCAAGTGCGCGAGCTAGCCTTTCCAGTCTGAAAGGAGGCACAGGCAGTGGATTTTGGGCAACAACAGCAGGAGTCACCTCAAGAAGCTCCACGACAGGAGCCGTTTCCAGCACCGGTTCGACTCTCACCCCTTCTCCTGCTTCAGGAACATGGGGGGCAGGCTCTTGGTTAACTACATCTTCACCGGCTGGGTCAGCAAGATTGGCGCCAAGTACTTCCATAGTGACAGCTTCTTCCTCGACAGGACTAAGATTTTGGTTTTAAGGAGGAATCATTAGAATGCCCAAAGAATAAGACAAGAATCAAGACATCGTGCTTGTTAAAAAGAAACGTACCTCTGCAGCCGGAGGCTAGCGAAGGGTCGCTGTCGGCACGGGTTCTTGAACCGCATCGCCAGGAATTGAGTCAAGCGCTATCTGTGCCAGGACAGGTGTGGCGTTTGGTTCCTCATGAGGTACATCTGAAAGAGGTATTCTTTCTTCAACTTCAGGCGAGCTATCATCTATGACATGCACTGGAATCGGGGCCAATTGCATATTGTTCGCAACGCCGGCAGGAGGTGGAGGATTATTGGAACCAGTGGGCGCTTGGGCCTGTGAAACAGATGTGCTTTCCCCAGTTTGTCTTGAGGACCTACAGCGAACCTGCAAACGAGGATTGTTATATGGTAGCACGGAATGAAAAGAAGATTCCAATATGCACTTTTAGTTTCTTACCAGTCGATCAGCGATTGGTTCATCTTCCGCCCATGGATCAGTTTGAGGATCATAACGACTGCGCTTGCGGACCAAGATAGCGGCAATCTGTCGGGGTCAAAGGATTAGACTTGACTTGGAAAGAAGTCATTGTCTTTTATTTTTCTTTTTTTGGAAACAAGAAAGTTCTTACCGTTTGCGGGTTATCATCGTCGGATGAGGAATCTTCAACTTCAGGCTCCGTTATCAGTGCTTTTTGCTTCCTGGACTGGCCAGTGGCTGGGAAGCATTAACTGCGCGATTGCCAGAAGGTGGCACATTTCCCTAGTACAGCAAAGGTTGAGTTAAAAGGGAAGAGTGAAAGAAGGAATGAAATATAAACTAAGATACTTACCTCTCAAGGGGGCTCGGAAATTACGATACCAGCCCGGGCCTGGCGCGGGGTTCACGTCAGTTGCGGAGCCGGCTCAGGAGGAGGCAGAGATTGTGCAGCGTCTTCAGGAAAACGAGCAAGTAGCTCAATGTCAGTAGCGTAGGGATATCTCAGTTCCCCAAAGATGCTCGCGAAGAGTTCGTCATACCGTTGTCTCCAGCAATTGACAGAAACTTCTGCCCACCATTCCTCATGTCTTTCTTCAGTCCCACCCACGGCATCTATGTCCTTAGCCCAATTAGGAAGATCAACCAGTGCAAGCATGCTTTGTACTGGCGAAGGCCCAGAAAGGGGCCCAAATCTACGCCAAGAGGTGTTGTAATTCCAGGCATCATACAGCGGGAATGGCACTAATTGGACGAGGCCAAATTGGCGAGCGAAATGGTTAGGAGCGTAAAGCTCATAACTAAGTTCTTCGGCAGCAATTCTAATGTCTGAACAGGAGATCACGCAGCGAAAGGCCAAGCACGCGCAATCACTGTAGCGAGAAGCGCCAAGGAGGAATCCCTTTTCAAGCGGAGCTGGGAATCTTCTACCCAGTACTAATTCGCAGTAGGGCATCTCATGCAGAAGGTACAGATATGTGAAGCACTCAGAGTAAGGAGGAGATGAGTACTTTTCATCGCGGCTGAGCCATTGACCCAAGAGTTGGTCAGCTGGTGGAAGCAGCGGGATGTCATCGCGACGGAAATATGGAAAATAAGTTTGAATCCAGAAGTCAAGGATCCAAAAATGGCCAGAAATACTAGTCTTGAAGGGATGCACAGTGGCCTGGTACAGAGTGCGATAAAGGGCTCCCAACACAGGTTGCCCGAGCCCGACACGGCAGCCGTTGTAGAGGGCCGTTGCCAAAAGAGTCCAAGCACCAGTGGGCTTACAGAAGGAAGTACAAAAGATGAACTTACAAAGCCAATACTTTAAGAAAGCAATTCTGCCAGTCGCATTGTGCTCCCGGCGGTAATAAGACAGCCACCGTGGATAGGAGCTGATGTGAGCACTGCGACCGTTTTGGGCCATGGTTGAGGTGAAAGAAACGGAGTCGAATTGGCCATGCAGATAAGGCTCGCCATCAATGGGTA
The DNA here is from genome assembly GCA_002564525.1 of Rosa multiflora. Taxonomy (NCBI): domain Eukaryota; kingdom Viridiplantae; phylum Streptophyta; class Magnoliopsida; order Rosales; family Rosaceae; genus Rosa; species Rosa multiflora. The sequence continues at coordinate 95,728 of BDJD01009398.1, forward strand.
GGCCAGTGATGGTGAGAATATCCAGTAAAGTGATACTCATTTGGCCAAATTGAAAATCAAAGGTGTTCCAAAAACAGAGAAAGGCAGCAAGTGGTGAACGATTGCCACAGCGCGGAAGATGAAAATAGAGATCAATAGTGTGAGCGATACCTGCCGCGTTCCAGCGAGCTAGATCTCGTGTTCGCGCTTCGCGATACCAGGAAAGCTCCGCCACGCTGATAGAGGATGGCCAGTGCCCTATTTTTTCTCGATGATTCTGGGCACCCCAACTGTTGAAATCCCCAGGAGTCCTTCAGAGGACTGGAATGGGCCAACGAACGGGCAGGCCATAGAAGGCGATGGCGTTGAGCCGTCGACTGGGATAGAGTCTCGCGGCGCTGGGCCCAGTCCAACATGATGGTTCGGGAACTTGAGGAGTAAGGGTTTCTGGATAGTGGTGTGGAGATGAATGCGGGCACCGATGTTGGTTCCCCAAGAGTGGGCAACCTGTTCATTCAGTTCTTCTTCTTGGTCGATGACTATCTTCTTTGGGGGAGCCATTTCTGGGTTTCTATGAGGAAGATGTTGGCAGTAAGAGGGTTTCTGGGTTTAGGAAACTAAAAGAGTTTATGATGTGACAGGTCTGAAGTGGCTGCGGGTTTAAATAAGAAATTTTGTGAGGAAAACGATACGACAGAAAGGCGTTTTCTCAAGCGAAAAGACGCAACCCTCATTAAGGATATCGTTTCAAGCAATCGGCGTGTCGTTTTAGGCCCCTTCTATTAGTTACATCTTCGCGGGCCTGATTTCGGGGCTTGGGGGGCAATGTTTGAGCCCAAAAGTAATTTTGGCAAGATCCTTTAGTGGATTTAGCACAGCGGGCCGATACCTGCGGCCTAAAAAAAGGCCCACTTGGGTTTGGGTTACATCTTCGCCCATTCCGTGATCTATAAGGGAAACGAAACCTTATTGGAGTCAAGTAGCAAAGATTGAATAGGAAACTTCAGTCTATAATCCTTCTATAGCAAGGAACAGTCGGAACCCTAGGTATAAATACCAGGTTTCAAGGACAAAGAAAGAACCTCTCTCTCTCAAATCAATCAATCCCAGCGATTACAAAGCCTCCCCGGAGCAAACATTCAACCTCGTTGAAACCCGGTGACCGCGCGCCAGTCCTAGTCTCTCCAAGAGCCGACTGTCAGCATCACCAGATCAACCTGGCGACCGTGCTTCCAGTCCTAGTCTCTCCAAGAGCCGATTGCTAGTGCTACTGCCACCGATACTACCAGCGAAGCAAGGGTAACGCCCTCGCAACCCAGCGAAGCTAAAGTAACGCTTTAGCAAAACCCGTGCTTTCTCCAAACTTCCCAGTGATTGCTCTGCTCAGCCTACAACGTTGAGTATCGATTCGGTGACGCAAAGAAATCACATCCAAAGTCCTTATCCGTAAGGCAAGAAGTCCTTTCTCGGAAGGCTAGAGAAGAACCTTGTGGCGAGGTTGGTGCTCTCCTCACCCACGAAGCTTGAAGAAGAAGTCAGGTCAAGGGACTCCCCCGATGATTGACCCCACGGTGTTGGCACGCCTGCGCACACGCTCAAAAGAGACAGTTTGCACATCAACTGGTTTTGGAGCCAAACACAAAGAAAAATTAAATTACAGAATGTAGAAATGTAGTTGTGATAGACAGCAAATAAATATTCCATTATGCAGTTGCCAAACCCTGCTTTTGGGATTTTATTTAATGATAAAACTTCCGAGCATCAATGAAAGAAAGCTCTCCAAGTAGAAGTTTCACTTTCCCTATATTCATACTCACTCAAGAAGTTTCACTTTCACCAGATTCAGACTCACTGGAAGATCCAATTCCACTAGTAGCTTGTTCTGTATCAATGACTTCAAATTTCAGAGAATCATGATCCTGACCTTGGGCATACAAAAAGCACACACCACACCTTTTCATCTCAATGAACTGACCATCAAGTTTAGCAGAGAAGTCAAAAGAAACTTCGGTGGACCATTTTGCTGTATCTGGAAGTGAAAGGGATCTGTACACCATTAACAGGTGATCTGAATGTTCATCCTCGAGGCCATCAAGCCTGGCTTTATCGGAATGAGAATGAAATAAAGTAAGTTGATGGCTTTGCTCATTATTGGTTGTGAGATTGCATTCACATTGAAGGGTGACAGAATATGCCGTATAGAATGGCAAAACAACCGACAGAGCAAATCCCAAGAAGCTTTTATCATCAGACCAGTGCAGAGGAAGCTTGGTTTTTATTGAAGATCCCTCTTTTTCACAGCTGAACCACTTTGGGATCTCAGTTCTAGTTCCCGGACATATTAGAGTAACAGTACCATATAATGGATGATCCTATAGAGTTATAGACATCATGGTTATCGAACTCGTCAAGGCTTTTCATTCATTAGAAAGCAGAGGAATCTACTCCAATTTAATATTAGTGAGACTCTGTGTGTGTATCTGTGAGAGAGAAAGAGACATACAGTTGTCATTCACACAATTCTGAGCCATGCGGCCCATGCATCGTTCATCATGTTGCTTCTTGTATTCTCATCCAAATTTATAGAAGCACAAAATGAATGCCTCTGATTCTTGCATTCTCATCCAAATTTATAGAAGCACAAAATGAATGCCTCTGATTCAAATCTCGTCTAGGCATAGTCATTGGATATGACACCGTCTTCAGTGATGGGCAGCCATTTGCCACCAAAGTTGGAAGACCTGGGAGCTCTGGCAATGATTGAAGGTGCTTGCAGTTACTTGTGTTCAGATACTTGAGTCCGGACGCTTGTTTGATTGTTGGATTGATGGTCTGAATCATGGTTCCACTTAGATTTAGTCTTTGCAATGAGGTTGAGCCAATGAGGCCATCAGGGATATATTTCTTCTAAAAATTGGCAATCACTGAGGTCTAGAGATATCAAGGGCACAAAATCACTGAAATGGGAGGCAATCTTTTCAGTTTCCCGCAGCCTGTAAGTCACTGAGAAATGCTCAAGAACTACGATGCTGTCCGGGACAAACTCAAGGCTTCCATATGAAGATATCTCTAGTGTAAATTTTCAATTGACAAGGGTACCCCTACAATTTCTTAATTATGTACACGAAGAAACTCGAGACATTCCATTACCTCCAAGATTACTGGGAACTTTTTGATTCTAAAGCGACCAGAGAGATCAAGTTCTTCAGAGATTTTAACTCATAGATGCTGGCTGGGAGCCTCACAAGCTGTTTGCTATCTTGCAGTACGACTGAAATGATCCCGCAGATACACACACGAAATGCCAAGCATTTCAGCTTCCTAGGGCTTCTTGGAAGATTCTTAATGCCTGCACGGCTAGAAAGATTCAGTTTAGCAAGTTTTTTAAGAGAGCGAATTGATGAAGGCAACTCTTTAGTTGCAGTTTCATTTAAACCCAAGGATTTTATCTTGCTTGGCATCTCTGGAAGAGTTCTGGTCGGGTCCCATCATGGGTTGTCAAGTCACGAAAACGGATCGCGTGCTTGGGTTATTTCTGGACAGTTCTGAGGCGTACATGGCACTACGTGGGTTTCCTCTGCACCTTTAGGAGCACCATCTCCATAACCTTTTTTCGTAGTCATCTTTGATCACTTCAGAGGCGCTGCAGTTTTCGTCTTCGACTTACCCTTTGCAATCCCACTCACAGAGCACCTCTGAAGGAACTGGTGGCTTGTAGAAGACTCGACGCGTAGATATTGGGGGCTTAATCTTTAAGATTCGTATCTTTTTCTGAAAACCCACTAGAGCTCTTCAGCACAATATATCAATGCCTTGTTTCTCAATCACTGCCTGCATTACAACAAAGTAAGAAATCACTATTCACTTCATCCACCACTTAAATGCAAAACCAGTATTACATCCACAACTTCGAATACAACACTGCCATAATTCACGAGATAAGAAAAATTTTAGACTGGCTTCAAAATGACGTGTGTCCATAACATTATCGAATTTCAGAAACTTGCATCTACAGAACAATCAGAAATAGTCTTACAAAACCCATTACACCAATTCCAAGAGCAATGTCGTATCCAAAGTTTCAAACTTCAACAACCAAATACGGCTAATTAAACCATATTTTAGCAATCAGGGAAACATAAGGTGAAGGCTGAACCAGGAACTTCCCAATCTTACTTTTTCCAATTGCTCACAGCATTACCCATAATTCTGGCACAAACTCAACTACAACAGCAAGCCTAAACCTTTTTCTAATAAAAGATCTACCACAAACAATTTGTACTTCAAATTACACAGAGAAACAAGAAAATCGAAGACCAATACATGAAGACTCAACCTTTAGCACTAAACCAAGGATTCATTTGAACAAGATAAAGTTTTTTCTATAAACGCTATTGCATTTCTGCGTTTCATAGATTGTTCCACAGAAACAAATCGGTGAAGAAAGTTTGAGAAACAAAAACAACCCAAGTGAAAAGTAGCTAGAATTATAAGCAGAGAAGAGCAGACCTATTGGTATTATAGGCTTAGCGGAAACGATACTAAGCTCATCAGAGGAGGACTGGTTAGGGACTGAAACTACTTCGCAAGAGAGAATTGGGAGAGGAGAGAGGGTTTTCGACCAGTGAATGCCAATCAGAAATGGGAAAATGGTCTTGGGCTCACTCTTCGTGATGGGCTTGGGTCTTAAGCTTTCTTGAGTTGGGCCTTCTGGGTTTAAACTGTTATTTGCTATGGGAGGTTTATGATCATCGGCCTTCTTGCTTATTACTATCAATACGTTCACCTCAATAGCGTCATTTGTTTACGCATTTTCACCTCAAGTGAGTTTGAATCTCACTAGCTCGTAGGAAGTGATTGACCGTATCTTCACTATATATACTATCACTCAATCATCTAGACTCGTTGGGTGATGTTTGCATGGTAGGTTTCTCTCTTTTTAGGCCATTATGTGGTTCGCCGGCTTGATTAGCACACATGATTGGTGCATTCGATGATGAGGACTAATAAGTATCACATACTGATAAGCTTGTGAGACTTGCAGAATTATAACTCAATAAGTGTATGATGAACCGTCTAAATTTCCAAAATTGAGTAACTCTTTTGATTTTAACACTTTTATTTTTTAGAATTTCATTATAATCTCTTTTTATTTTGAATAATGCTAGATAAATCATCTTTTTGGATACCACATGTATCCTACCTTATGTGATAGTTAATGTGACACATTCATGTCATTTAATAAAATTATGTACTAGGTTGGACTTTCTGCTACATTAGCTGTAACATAATATGAGATGCATGTGGTATCCAAAAAAGTTGTTTACTTAACATTACTCTATTTTTTGGTAGAAATCTATGAAACAAACCAATGCTTTCCTTACACAGGGAATGGACCAATGCTTTCCTCATAGATTTCCTTATTACACAAAAATCTATGAAACGTAGTATGTTGGATTTTGAGCCTTCCCTCTATCCTAATTGTTCTCGGACTCCTACCTACACATGGAATTGCAACAATTTCTTTATAAAGCGGAGCCAAACCAATATAGATTTTTTGACTTTATGTTAATTAGGATCTCGCTTTCACTTTCTCGACTTTGACTATCACAGGCAGTTGTCTTTAATCAACTTCTGAAGGCGATGAAGAGAAAGACATTGAGGGAACTAGAGGTTGAAACCGCCGTTCAGCTACTGCAAAAGCGGCTCAAGCCCCGACCTGCCAAGTACTTGGAGGAGCCTAGAAGGTCCATGGAAGGCTGCCTTTCCTGCTGGGACACCAAGGTCACTTTTGGACTCGCCACTCTTCCATTCTTTCAAGTGGGATTTCTCGAATCTTGAAGGAGCACTCGAAGAAGGGGGAAAGCTATACAAGAATAGCAACAGAGTCTATCTATTCGGCTCCACGGAGGAGTCCATGGTTAAAACAGAAGTGGTTGCTTTGATCCCAGTACGTGGTGGTGGCCGTTGTTTCGGCTTCTCCTCCTTCCAATGAGCTTGGACTTGTTTTAAGTGAGGGAAAAGTGAAAGAGTTATGTGAAAAATGAGAAAAGCAGAAGAATAGAGACCAATCTGGGAAACGAAATGAATTTCGAGGCTGCAAGATTGTATTGATAGATTGTTGAGTATAAGTATTTATACTATAGCAATTGAGTTGGAACATTACAATTTTATCCTTAACGCCCTCCCTCAAGCTTATGGGAAAGCAGCTACCATCAGATTGCATTAGAAAATAGCTATAGACTTCAGCAACACAGCAACCTATAATATTGGTTTCAACCAGGATCAATGAGTGGCAGTGATTGGCACGGCTTCGGAGGATAAGAGGCCTGCCTACAACTTAGTCCAGATTTTTCTGAAGTAGATAAGAGTCGCCAAGTGCCTTGTGTTGGAAAAGCTTTAATTTCCTTAAGCAATTCTCGATGCCATTCGGAAAGATCAGAGGAAACTAGAGTTGCATTATCAATATGCAAAGGAAGACTTTGAGTAGCATCCGGGACATAAGTTGGAGGCTGAAAGGTATAGGTATGCCTGTACAAGCATTCAGCGGCACTATGACCTATCTTCATACAAATCTGACACTACATATAAGATCCAGAAGCTATAATTAGCCGAGGGGAAGACCTTTGAGGAAAAATTCCAGCAAGGTGTCCAAATTGTTTACATATTTGACAAATTTTATCAAAACACACACTTGGAGAGTCACTAGATCTTGCTTGAGAAACTTGATTATTGTGCACAAATGGATCACTCCTCCCACCATCAGAATTGAACCTATTTCTCTGTCCATAGACACCATTATTCTTATCTTGACCACAATGATTTTGACATGAAAAAGTATCATGTGGTTCAATAAGTCCTTCATCGTATTGGATACTACCATTAGGTTGAATGAATCCTGTGTTGACTTGTGACTGAACCAAACCATTATTATAAGGAGAATAACCAACATTTTGAGGTTGAACATTAAACATGTATGGTGAAGGAGAATGACTAATGATGCAGCCATTTAATGCAGCAGGAGCAGCACTCATTATATACTCAGAATTAGGCATGTATTGCGTAGTGCATCCAGTAGGAGAAGTAACACTACTTGTAAACATCATAGTATTAGAGGCAGGTACAGCACTAGTCGCATGAGTTGATGCAAAAACATACCCAGGTGTGGTAGATATAATAGTCGGTTGAGGCACACAACCAATTTGAGTAACAAGTTTTGAAGAATTGCTTGCAAGAGCATTAGTGTTTGAAATTATCGCAGCAGGTGTAGTAGATGTGCCAACCATTTCAGAATTAGGTGAACAACTATTATTCAAACAATGAGAGGATAAAATACCTTTGGAATTATCATCAAACGCAACCATAGCAGCCTCCAAAGACAGAGAAATGGACTTCACAGATTGATTAATCTCATCTTCAGCAATTAACAAGAGAGATCTGAATTCTTCCATTAAAACAGGGGATTTTAGTGTTTTGATCCTTATTATAGTTTTCATGGTAGCAAACTCTGAAGGGAAACCATGAAGAACTGAGGCCATTATATCTTCATCAGCCATATAAACTCCAACGGTAGCAAGCTGATCACAAATTGACTTGACTTGATGTAAGTATTTGTAATAGAGTCTGAGCCTTTTTGAATGTTGTATAAGGAGGTCTTGAGATTCATTATGTTATACACTGTATCATCAGTATATCTCTTCTTAAGTCAACACCAAATTTCTTTAGATGACTTACTTCCAACAATGAAGGAGAGAGTATCACTGGACAGAGTAGCTGCAGGTATAGACATAATGTCAGAATCATTTTGCACCCAATCCATGTACTCCTTTACTATATCAGATGCAACCTCATTTTCTTCCATAGTAATGTGTTCTGGAGGACAAGAGAATGATCCGTCCATATATCTCATCAAGCCTCAACCCTTTAACAGTGTTTCTACCAGAAATTTCCATGTTACGTAGTTAGAGTCATCTAACTGTACTGAGATTAACTTGCTGAAGTTGAAGAGTAGACAATTCTGTAGCTCAATGTTCTTACTCATGATTCAGGGCAGCAATGAAGCAAAATGTGTTTAATGAAAGCAACCAGACAACAATCAGTTCAAGCTTGGAAGTCTCCTGCAAACCTCAAACAAACGCACAGCTCCAACCAATCTACCTTTTGTAAATGCCTCCACAAAGTCAAACCTTCATAAGCTTCAAAACAATAGCACAGAACTTCAAATTAAGATTCAAACCTAAAGCTCAAAAGCCAGAAGCTTGAATCACACTAGACAACTTCACCAAACCAAATACATGTCCTTGGCCACATACCCACCAAGCAAACCATTCCAAAGCTTCAAAAGAAATCCCAAAAGCTCCAAAACCAAGCTCAATACAACCTGAGTCTGCTCAATGACAAGTATTAAAGGAAGCAAATTCAAACAAATCAAGCACAAGGGAAACAAAAAAAATGCAATCTCCTCATCCTCGAATTAAGAGAAATTCCATAACCAAACCATGTGTAGAGAAGGCTGTGGCACAAAACTTTAATTCAAAATACAAAATACATACCAACACCAACCAACTAAAAGTTATTCAGACACAATCAAGCAAGTAAGACGAGGAATTTTCCAAGGATCTTCCAGGCATTCAGAAGCATTAGATGTATGAAACATTCCCAGAAAAGATTCGTAGAGAGATCATTTTGTTCTGTTATGCTATGCTTGGTACCAGATAAGATTCTGAAATCTCAGAGGCAAAAAGCAAAAAAACCTTCTATAATTGCAACGAACAGAGCCTTTGATATTCTTCAAGCAATCTGAGGGAATCAGAGAACTCTAAGGTTGCTGAATCGAACAACTTGAGTCGATTGACAACGAAACGACGTCGGATCAATGAAGCGAAAATGCCAATCAAGAACAATCAAATTTCATAGAACTTCAAGAATTAGGATTTTGAAATATCAGGAATATAAGAATCTTCATAGAATTTCAAGAATCAACAACTATGTCTTGCATAAAATCATATTCTAACCCAACATATATGAAATCAAGTCTTCAAAATTAATCAATTTCTGTAATTTTTCAACAATCTTCAAGAACAGGTAGAAACAATCTTCTTCTTCAATAATAGGGAACTTATTTGAATCTTTGTAGGTAGAAAAAGCCAGATCGAATACTGAGAACATTGAATTGAACACGAAGCTAAGTAAGAGGACCTTGATGAACAAACCCTCCGAATTGAATACTGAGAACACTGAATTGAACACGAAGCTAAGCAGTAAGAGGACCTTGATGAACAAACCCTAGGTCATAGATCGACCTGGCTCTTGATACCATGAAAGAGTTATGTGAAAAATGAGAAAAGCAGAAGAATAGAGACCAATCTGGGAAACGAAATGAATTCCGAGGCTGCAAGATTGTATTGATAGATTGTTGAGTATAAGTATTTATACTATAGCAATTGAGTTGGAACATTACAATTTTACCCTTAACATGGAAGAGATAATTCCGGTGAAGAGATTGAAGACAGACTGGGCTCTGTATGTTCCTTTGGACAAGAGAGTAGACAAAGAAGGGCCTGAAATCTTTGTCTTGAGCTGCAAGCAAAGAACGGCTTCTCACAAACACAAAAAATGTCAAGGGAAGCCGTGATCTATTGAAGTTTGACTACGCCGTGCCTTATTTGGATCCGGCGGAAGTAATGTGTCATGAAGTTCATGTTCAGGAGGAGTACTTTAGTGCTAATGATGACGAGCTGGAGGAGTTGTACTTCAGTGGTGAAGATGAGGATCAGGTAATGGAGGATGATGATGAAAAGAATGTCCAGGTGGAAGAAGAAGCAAGGGGAGAAAATATTGGGGTTCGGGAACGCGGCTGGAGAATAAGTGTGGAGAATATGATGAAGATGAGGATTTACAAGTTCTATCAGGTACAAACACCGGATACTACTGACATATCCGAGTTTAAGAATGCATTTGTCAACAGGAACTATGGCACCGCTCATGAGATTCTGTGATGATTATGTTCTGAAATCAACTTTGGATGCCACATATATTAATCCCGGCCAACGGCGCGCAACATTCGATTCCCTATTTTTTTTGCCACCAAACATTACCATTTTGATTTTCGTAGTAATAACTTGATCGCTAATTTATATATAAAAAGTTGATTCTTACTTGGTTGTACTTCATCAAATACATTTGTAAAACAGATATGTAAGTCTACTCGAGTGAAATGTAATAATTTGTGACAAAATATTTTGCCTGCCCTGTCAGTGTTCAATGAAGCCAATTGTGCTTAGCTGGCCTTAGCCTTCAGCAATATATCATTATATTGTGCAAATTACACAAATGAAGGCATGCATGATGTATTGACCAAAAGATCAGGTTTTGCAATAAATAAAAACTAATTAAAGATTTACAAAAATTTGAGCAAGAATAGAACAAGATCTTTAAATTATTTGACAAAAGCGTAGATACAGAAAGCAACTTGTTTCGCTCTCTTTGTTATAGAAATCAACACAAACAGGATGCAGAAAAATGTAGTCGCGAAAACCAGTTGACAATTCTGAAAACCTTGATTCAGGTTTTTGAAGCTCCATTGCAAGATTGTTCAAGGAAAAGGTTCGCTTCCACTATCTTAGTAACCATAAGTTTCACTTCCAGTATCAAAGTGACCAGACATTTGATTTCCACCAGCTTCATCCCCAAAGCGGCCGCGGTGTTCCCAGATTTGATTTTCACTAGTTTCATCCCCAAAGCGGCCGCGCTGTCCAGACATTTGAATTCCACTAGCTTCATCCCCAAAGCGGCCGCAGTGGCTCCACATTTGACCTCCTCTAGTTTCATCCTCAAAGCGGCTGTGGCGGCTCCTAGTTGTAGTAAACTGGTAATAACTTCTTGTGGGGGAATGACTTCAAATTTCAGAGCATCATCATCTTGGCGTTGGGCATACAGAAAGCAGACCCCACACCTTTTCACGTTATTTAACCGTGTACTTTTGGAGGCTTCCGTAGACCAAAAGTAAAAAGAGGCTTCCGTAGAGCATTTTGCTTCATCTGAAATTACATGGACTGTATCATACCATACCAACACGTGATCTGTTTCACCCGTCGGGTAGCCCACTGTATTTCTCAAATTGAAACTTTCGGTTTCACTGACGTTGTCCACTGAATTTCCCAATTTGACCGTATTTCCCAAATTGACACTATGGGTTTCACCGTCGTTGGTTTTGAGAATCATCTCACATTGACACGCAGGAAAAGGAGGGTAATACCCACGGACGATTCCAGAAACAAAGCAGAGAGCAATACCCAAGAAGTTCGAATCATCAGACCAATGCAGAGGAAGCTTAATATTCATTGAAGACTGACGAGGTGTTGACAATCTCTCAGCTCAAGTGAAATGATCCCCGTCATACACATGAATGACGATGAGGGCACTGTTTCTATGTTTGTCCCGCTCAACAAAAGATGAGTGAGGGATTTCATCTTCCATGGACTGCTTGGAAAACTCTTAATGGCGGAACAGTCACGAAGATTCAATATAAGAAGTTTTTCAAGAGACCAAATTGATGGAGGCAATTCTTCTATTAGGACTGGGCATAAACCGGTTTTTCTAACCGAACTGACCGAACCGAACCGGTTTTTCCGGTTTGGTAACCGAATTGTGATCAAAACGATGTCGTTTTGGAAGAGAACCGCACCGAACCGCTTCACTGCGGTGCGGTTTCGGTTCATAGCTGTGAACCGCCCGCATTGAACCGCACCGGACCGAATTATTATTATTATATAAATATAATTATTTTTAATGATTTATATATATATAATAAAATGATAAATCAAGTTACCCTCGCTTAGCAGATCGCCGTTTCTTTCATTTTTCAATTTTTTCCCTCATCTTTCGATCTCTCCATCATCGCTCACAGTGTGAGCCTCACACAACTACCACCACCGCCGGCACCTCTCTCGCTTGTCTCAGCTTCTCTCGGCGCCTCTCTCTCGAGTATCTCAGCTTCTCTCATGGCTAGAACCCCATCACCGGTAAGGATCGAGTTCCCTTCTCTTCTCAGTTCTCTCACTTCTTTGTCTCTCTCGATTTTTTTCCTTTTTCCAGTTCTTGTGTTCAAAACCAGTTGATACTTTGATGAGATTATGAGAGTGTGATGACTGATGTGACTAGTTTGTGTGATAGTTCAACGATGAGTCAGTTCTCTCACGAATTTTTTTCTTTTTCCAATTCTTGTGTCAAAACCAGTTGATACTTTGATGAGACTATGAGACTAGTTTAAAGATGTGACTAGTTTGTGCATGTTCTCTGTTAGTCTAGTCTTGTGTTCTCTGTTCATGTTTTGAAATTATGTTTAAACTTTAAACTTTAAAGAAGACTGCGACTTTGATGCATTTCTTGTTTTGGATTTGTTGCAGAGTTGATTGAGTTTCATTGTTTTTCATGGCTACTTGCAGATAATGGAAGGGGTTTCCTCAACTCCGACATCTACACCAGCTGGAACTGTAGACTCTAGCATCGGGACGACCCCTGCACCGAGTCCAAGTGCTGCAGTTGTTCAAAGTGATGCTCAAGTACCACCACGTCCACCACTTCCCCCACAAGGTGAACAACAAGACGGAACAAGCAAGCGGAAGAATAGCTCAATTGTGTGGCAGCATTTCAAGAAATGCAAGAATCCAGATGGGAGTTTCATGAAGCCAGGGCGTTCAAAGTGCAAGTACTACCCCCAAACCTATGCAAGCGTTTCCAGAAGCAATGGCACAACAGCAATGAGGACACACGTAATGTTCCAGTGCAGGAAATCACCAATTTATGCCCCGAATAAGAGGCAGAAGTACTTGACATTTGATTCTGCAGATTCTGGAGGTAAATTAATTTATGTTGCTTATGATAAGACAACTTCTAAGCTAGCTTGTGCGAAAATGGTGGTTCGTGATGAATTGCCATTTTCTTTTGTTGAGAATGAAGGGTTTAGAGAATTCATGAAGGTGACTCAGCCTCAATTTAAGCCACTTTCTAGGAGAACAATAGCTAGAGACATTTGGAAGCTTTAAGAGGCTGAGAGGGAGAGAATTAGGGGGTTTTTAGCTTCTAGTCAGCAAAGGGTTTCACTCACAACGGATACTTGGACAAGTATGCAAAACATTAACTACATGGTGTTGACCGCTCACTTCATAGACTCTAGTTGGAAGCTACACAAGAGGATTTTAAACTTTTGTGTGATTCCAAATCACAAGGGTAAAACAATAGGCAAGCTGGTTGAATCTTGTTTGATTAAGTGGGGGATCGATAAGGTTTTTAGCATTGTTGTAGATAATGCAAGTCCAAATCAGGTGGCCCTAGATTACATGAAGGAAAAGATAGGAAATTGGAATCAGTTGGTGTTGGGAGGCAGCTTTTTGCATTTGAGATGCTGCTGCCACATTCTGAACCTCATTGTGAGGGATGGAATGGAGGAGCTAGACTCCTCCATTGATGGCATTCGGAATTCTGTCAAGTACATTAGATCATCACCTGCAAGATTAGAGAAGTTTAGGAAGTGCGCAGCTCAAGAAAAGGTTGAGCACAAGGGAGGAATTGTACCTTTAGATGTTTGCACACGATGGAATTCAACATACTTCATGTTGGATGTTGCATGCAAGTATAAGAAAGCTTTTATGAGGCTTGAGGATGAAGATCAGCAATTTGAGAATTACTTTCAGGAGAGAGTGGGTGCAAGCAAGAGACAAGGGCCTCCTAGAGCTGCAGATTGGGAAAAGGCAGCAAGGCTCGTTAAATTTCTCAAGATCTTCTATGAAGCAACCTTGAAGTTTAGTGCCACTAAGCGTGTAACTGCTAATGAGCCTCTTCTTTGGATGTGCACAATTGTTGGTGAGCTTGATAAATGCATAGCTAGTGAGGATCCTCTTCTTGTTAGCATTGGCACCTCGATGAAAAAAAAGTTTGACAAGTATTGGCTGCAGCTTGAAGATCTTAACAAAATTTTGCTTATTGCTGTGGTTTTAGATCCAAGATACAAACTATTGTATCTTGAATTCTTCTTCCCAAAGCTGCAAGCAGACCAAGGATGTGTGGAAGTGATGATTGATGAAGTGAAGACAACCTTGAGCTTGCTGTTTGATTTTTATGCAGGTTACTCTTTATTTGTTTTTTCTGTTCTCACATTTTTGATTTTGATAGTTTACAAAATATAGATACACTAATTTCTCAACTTTTCCTTCAATTGCAGACGAAGATCCAGCTGCTGCAGCAGCTTCAAGGAACGTGACAATGCCAAGGATCGAGTCTATGCATCAGCAAGTTGATGAGGATAGTCATGCAGCAAATCTGCATCAATTCAACGTCCTTCTCTTGTCGCAAAAGGTTGAATTGATGCAGATTTGCTGCATGACTATCCTCATCAACTTGCTGATGCAAATTTTGGCTTGGTGGACGGAGAATGCTCAAAGATATCCCATTCTGTCCCAAATTGCCAAAGATGTCTTTGCTGTACCTGCTTCAACCGTGGCGTCCGAAGCTGAATTCAGCCTTGGAAAAAGGGTGGTGGACCCTTTTAGAGCTTCCCTTACCCCTAAGATGGTTGAGGGATTAGTTTGCTTGAGTGATTGGCTAAGGGGAGCGGGATTTGATGTGTATAAGGAACCAACCAAAGATGAGCTGCAGATGTATGAGGAGTTGGAAAAGCTGGAAATTGGTAAGGGTTTCACCGTTTTAATTTTTTGTTTTTGAACTTCCTGATTTGTAAGATAGCTTTCTGATTTGGATGGGAATTTGATGGACAGATGGAGGGGAATCTGCTGTTAGTGACATTGAGGAATGAAGTGAAGGAGTTGGATTGCTTGGAGGAAGCTTGAAGTCGGCACTCGGCAACTCTGAGTTTAGCACTTTGGCATTTGTTTGCTTGTTGGACTACCATTTTATTTTGGTATGTAATTAGGCACCATTATGAACTCCCATTCTCAGTTTCCCACTTTCTGCATTTGGTTAATTTGAACTTTAACAAATGCTTTGTATTAGTGTAATTCACTAATTTGAATCTATTCAGACCGATTGTATTAGTAGTTCTGTAGTTGGTAGTACTTGGTATGTAATTATGTATGTTTGAATTGTTTTAGGTTTTAGTTGACTAGTTGGTCTGTATGTTTATTTCATATTTGATTGATTAGTTGTTGGAAATTTGGTCTGCTGAAAGTAGAAGTTTCAGTTTTTAGTTGATTTTTCTATTATTTTCAAGTCTGCAGGTTTTCAAATTTCCAGGTTTTGTTGCATTTTTTAGTATGCGGTTTTGGGTGCAAACCGCACCGCACCGCACCGATAAAACGGTGCAACCGAAAATGCAGTCCAAACCATTTTAAAGCGGTTGCGGTTTGTAAAATAGGCCTACCGAATAATGCGGTGTAGTTGCGGTTTCGGGCCCAAACCGGCCCGAACCGCACCGCGCCCAGCCCTATCTTCTATAGCAGTATGAGCCAAATGTAAGAATTCCATATTGCTTGGTATCTTCTGTAGAACTCTATTCTTCCAACAATTTCCCAAATTCAAATGAGTAAGCCTTGTGAACTTTTGGAAGTATGAAGGAACTTCAACCAAACTTGTACAGTACTGAAGATTTATACTCTCAATGTTTACACTCTTTGACAGGTCTGGGACTTGAACCAAACTTGCACAGCCTAGGAGATTTATACTCTTAATGTATACACACTCTGACAAATCCGGAACTTGAACCAAACTTTTACAGCCTTGAAGATTTATACTCTCAATGTTTACACTATTTGACAGCTCTCCAACATCGGCCAGGTCCATGGAGTAACTAAGATCGATGCTTTTCAAGTTCTTAGGATTCTGTAACAAATTAAAGAGAAAAGGCAATTAAGAATAACTAAAACACGAACAAATTACTTTTCCATGCACTATATTTAATGCATTTAAATACTAACTTAAGCATACCTGGCCTTTATTCCAAAGTCTCTTGAGTTTGCTCCAGGGCATATGAAGCTCAACAAGATTGTTAGGAGAAAACTTTGATGGAAAAGATTTCAAAGGGTAACTATGCCAAAAGAGATATTGAAGGGCATCAGGCAGATGCATTATATTTTCCTTGTCATCAAGATGTATAAATCTAAGCATAAGGAATCTTAAGTTATGCATCCCTGTGAAAGCTTGAGGATCCAACATTAGTGTGTTAACACAATTCCTGCTGGAAATGCTTTGTACTTTGGCATTTCCCTGAAGAAAAAAAGAAAAGAAAAGAAAAACCTCAAAACAATAGTAATTTGTGGAAATCCATCTAACTAGTTTTTCAGAAAATAGTATCTTCTAGCTAGTTATTTTATCCACTGAAAATTCATAAGCTTTGTGAAAAGAAAAGTCAATGCGTTGAGCTCTTACCATATTCCTTTTCAATACATGACAGACGTCCTCACCATTGTGCAACCTACTGCGTTTTCCTGGCTCTTCAGTACATTCTTCCCGAACTATCTTCCAACCCATTTCTTGGATCACATCGTGCATCCATATGCAGTTGTCTTTAATTGATATGAGAGACATATTAGTGAGAATTTTAATTCCATTATCCGGAAATAAACCACAGGCAGCTAACATTCTTTTTTGCATTACAGAGTTTCTCCTTTTTGTGAAAACATGCTATATCAAGGAATATCTCCCTCTCATTTCCTTTTAATCCATCAAAACTTGCTCTGTACACATTTTGAAGGTCATCATCAGGAAACTTTTTCAATTTCTTCCACAACAGTTCCTGTTCTTCTTTGCTCTCCATTGAAGGAATAATGAACTCAAAATTTTAAGGGCTAATGGAACTGCTGCAGCATGATCTGCCACCTGCTCTAAAAGTTCTGGATTTTCTATATAATGTGTGCGAGCATTTGAATGGAAGAGCTGAAGAGACTCAACACCATTTAATTCCTCCACCTCGTATATCTTAACATCATGGCCAGCTACTTCCTTCACTAGTAGAGTCTTCCTAACTGGTTGCATATCTCGAGTTGTTATAATTATTCTACTTCCTGGGCCAAATGAAACTTCTCCAAGTAAAAATGTTAATTGGCTTGAATGGTTCACATCGTCAAGAACAACAAGGACTTTTGTATTGCGGAGCTTCTCTTTGTAAACAGCACCTATAGTTCTAGTACGGATAGTTAAACTACTGTCCCCTAGTAATTCTCCAAGAAGTTCGTTTCACAAATGATACAGTTCAGGAGGCTAAGTATTATCCTTCTGGTACGTTTTGGACAGCAGAACTACATGCTTCTCCATCTTATTCCTGGAGGAGCATTTTTTCTACAAGGGAATTGATTTCTCAAGGCTCATACTGGCAGATGGGGACTGGTGTGCAAGTGAGGGCGTGGTTGGATCCGTGGGTTCCAGGTATTACTAATCATACACCGGCGGCCCTTGTTCCTGTGGTGAATACTTCTATTAAGGTTAGTGATCTTCTTCTTGATCCTTCTACTTGGAATGAAGTTAAGGTTAGAGAATTATTTTCTCTTTAAGAAGCTGATGCTATATTAAGAATCCCTTTAAGTACTAGCTAGAGTGGTAGAAGATCGGTGTGTGTGGAGATTAGAAAAAGATGGGAGCTTTTCTGTCAAAACTGCTTACAGACAATCTTTTGTGAACTCTCCTTCTAGAAGGCCTAATACTCTTAATGTGTCGAGTGACTTTTGGAGGAAGGTGTGGAAGGGAATGATTCCCACTTTTGCTAAGATGCATATTTGGAGGGTGTGCAATAACATTTTACCATCTTTAGAACTACTTGCTTCTAAACATGTAATTTTGGATTCCCAAATTTTTGCATTATGCACTACTAAAAAAAATTGCGTTCGCTTCGGAATTTTACAACGGAAAACTTTTCAGTCGCAAAAAGTCAGCTTTCGCGACGGCATGTGCTACAGTTATTTTTCCGTAGTATATTTGCAAATTTCTGCCACGGATATAATGTTACCGTCGTATAATTTTAAACCAATTGCAACGGTTTTGCCACGCCGTAGCATAAATTGTTAAGGAAAAGGAAAAAAAAAAAGAAAAAACTTTTCTAGATCTGAATCTGTGGCTACACTCTCCTTCTCATCCTCCTCTCTCTCTCTCTCTCTCTCTCTCTCTCTCTCTCTCTAGCTACAGCTCTTTGCTCTTTTCGATCTTCTCTTCCATGGCCACCCCGACCTCTACCACCTCTCTTATTTCCTCTGTTAATCACTCTATAACGATATGGTGATGGTGGAATCACTGGGATGGCTGACCGAGTCGACCATAATGCCAAGAAGCACCGCGCGACGGCATCGGAGCCTCTTCGATCATGGAGCTCAAAGCCTAGCTTTACCAGTCTCAAGAAGATTCCAAGAAGTACAAAGATCTCGCAGACCCCAACGCCGAGTTACACCGCACTAAGTAGAAGATCAACGCTCACGATGTCTTCTCTGCCAAGAACTCCTGCATCGACGCCTGGGCCCACAGGTACTCAACTTTGTATCTTATTGTCTAATTTTTTATATGGGTTTTGCTCTAATTTCCTTGATTTTGCACTGTTTAGGTGAAATTTGGATCGTTCTAGGTTAGGGTTTTGGGATCGGATTAGGGATTAAATTTTGAGTTGAGTTTTTAGGTATTGCTCAGTGATAAAGATGAGGTTTTTAAGCTCTCTATGTTGGGAACCATGACTCATATCACAGTTAATCAATTTTTGGTCTCATGGCTTAGAACATATAATAGTGGGTTAGCAAAAGGATCCCCACACACATTCACCCGTCTCAAGGAATTGAGACTTGGTCCATTTTGGAATGAGCTTGATTCATTCCCTGCTTTTTCAGGTTCTACCACAACTTGAATCTTGTGGGAATACCGAAGTTGACAGGCGCCACTAAATCTGGAGGAAAACATGTTGAGTTTGTAAGCGTTGATAGGTGTAAGGTACATGCTTGCATACTTAATATGTGCTCTGAAGTCATTTCTTTGGTTTTAAGATGTTTTCCGGTAGATAAAGAGTACATTTTCTTAGCAAGAAGAAATCTGTTTTCATTCTAATAGTTAGAGCAATGATTACATCTTATAGGAGGAGAAGGGAGGCCCCTACAAGGCATCAATTCCATTGATTCAGGCCACAAGCCCAGAAGCAGATGTTTTACTTGCTTATGAGATGAATGGAGTGGTAAGTTGAATCCTACAGTTATGCCATTTGTTCAGCTTTGATTATCAATCACATGTTTCTGGTTTATTGCATAAGTATTTGGTTATGTCCCTGGTGCATTTTGGTCGGCCTTGTAATTTCTTGCTTTGCCTCCTTGTCATTTCTGCCTAGTAGATCCTCTAGTGATCAATTTTTTGGCACATGGCATCAGTATATCAGTCTCACATTGGGTTTTGTTTTATATTCTCTTATCATGTGAAGACCCTAAACAGGGTTCATGGGTATCCATTGCGTGTGGTAGTACCTGGTGTTATTGGTACCCGGTATGTTAAATGGCTTGATTCTATTAATGTCATTACAGAGGAATGTTAGGTTGGATTCTTCAGTCTATTATTCATAGTAATCTTTTTTCTATCATATCACAGGTATTTGTACGATTCGAACTTACCTAACAACCTTCCAAGGCTTCTTTATGCAAAAAGACCACAAAATGTTTCCACCTTCAGTAAACTGGGATAACATTAATTGGTCCACTAGGAGGCCACAAATGGATTTTCCTGTCCAGGTATGGAAAGCCGATCTTACCTTTTGCGGAATTGCCATGAATTTTCTCAATTAAAGTATGTTCTATTTGGCTGACATAGGATATTGCTGATTGACAGTGTAATTTGTTCTTAAGAGGATGTGAGTGTTGTAAAGCCTAGTAAGGTTAGTTGTGTTTGTAAACTGCAATATTGGTCTTCTCTTTATGCAATTGAATATGTTTATTGTTTACTTCACATTATGGCATGCACAAAGACCCAGAATTGCTGCTGTTTTAGCTCCAAATTCCAATTCAATAAGCCTCTTTCAGCATGCATGGTGAATGTCAAAGCTCTCAAGTGTTTTTACCTTCTCATTGCATAGAACTCTTATTTCGTGTGCTTGATTTGGCTGGTGCAAATCCCATAATATTAGTCATTATTAAGGTATTAAGCTGCTTATTGGTACTTATGTAACGTGACATTGGGTTGTGGAGGCCACTGTAAATAAGCTTAAGTAAGATTTGTTTCCTTGGCCATGCTTTTACTTATGCATAAAGTATCAGTTTCCTTGGCAGTGTTATGAGTGTTCATCTGACGAGTTCAAAGTCTTTGGTTGGAGTAGCTAGAGTTGCATCAGAGATTCAAAAGAAGAAGGTATTTACTTCTCAGTTTTATGAACGTGTGCATGTGTGAAATTTGTTAACCTGACTAAAGCCATTGATATCAGTTGGTTAATTATAGCCAGTAGCATAAATAGGATTACATATTTTCATTTTGTACTTTTTGTTCAATGAAATGGAATATGAATTTCTGCCATTTACATGAACTTCAAACTGAGTTCTTTAGCTTTTTTTTTTTGTGTAGGGGCGGGACATGTATGTTATGGTGAGCTACTTATGGGAATTCTGGAAGTTTACTTACTTAGTACTGAGTATGTGGTTTTGTCAAGTGAATTGAACACTTTTCAGAATCTGAAGAATTTTTTACTTAAGGCTCCTGCTTTTGATAATGTTGATAGTTTGACCATTTCTTTGACTCCTAAGAAGGCGCTGTAGTGTTGGCATGGATTGCTTTTGCTGATCTTTGTTTTTAAACAACCTTTGGCTGGTCTTAGAATTGTGATTATTGGTTGGTTATAGATGATGGGTTTTATAATATTTTTCAATATATGATATTTTCTGTAGGTGGTACTAGCTTTGGTGTGAAATTCACACCATTTTTTTTTTTTATAAATGAAATATTCTTTGCGATGGCAAAGTATCAGTAGCAACCAATTCACCCCACTTTTTTTTTTAAATGAAATATCTTTTTGCGACGGCAAAGTACCCGTCGCAAATAGTTTAGCCATTGCAACGGCAACAGTTTTCAGTCGCAAATACTTTTTGCAACGGAAATTTACGGTCGCAAATGGATCTTGTGACGCCACCTATTGCAACGCTAACATTTCCGTCGCAAAAAAACTCAATTTGCCGTCGCGAAAAGTTTTTGCCGTCACAAAAACAATTGTTTTTAATTAGTAGTGATGTGAGGTTGAGATTGAGTCTATACTGCACTTGTGTCGTCATTGTTCGTACACCAAGACAGTGTTACAAACCAATAGATGGGTAAGCCAAGTGGTTTTGGATGCCAGAACTGATATCATGAATGTAGTAGAGTGGTTGAGTTTTTGTGCTCAACGTTTATAGAAGCAGGCCTTTGAGGATCTTATGTTTTTGTTATGGAGTATCTGGAAAGAGAGAAATTCTAGGGTATGGGAAGATAAATTGTCACAAGCCTATGATGTTGCTTTACAAGCTTGTACAAGGCTAACAGAATTTCGAGTTCACAATGGGAAAGCAGGGTGTATTCGTCAGAGAGCTAGTGTGGAGAAGTGGGTGAGTCCATCTTCTGGAATGCTTAAAGTTAATTTTGATGGCTCTTTCAATCCTATAACAAGGAAAGGCGGTCTGGGTTTTGTGATTCGTGACTATACTGGTGTTATGCTAGCTGGAGGGGCTTGTCCTCTTCGAAATTTGCAGTCAGCTGAACACGCAGAAGTGTTAGCATGCCAAGCTGCAGTAAGGTTCGTACTGCAGCAAAATATGATGCATGTGCTGCTTGAAACGGATTTAGTGTTGGTGCAGCAACAGGTTTCTGCTCAAGATCATTCGAATACCTCTGAGTTGGGGAGGTTATATGATGATATTAGAGAGATGTTGATGTTACATCCAAATGTGAGGATCAGTCATACAAGGAGGGGTGCCAATGGAGTTGCTCATTCCCTTGCAGACCATGCTAAGGCTCTTCAGCAAGAGACATTTAAGTTTTTTGTTCCTACTTTTCTCTTGGCTGCTCTTGCAGCTGACTCTATTGCTTTGCAAGTTTGCCAATTCTAAATAAAGGGATGACCTCATTCTACTAAAAAAAAAATGTTAATATAGTGCTTATTGTTTTAAAATATATAGTTTTTTTTTTTTAGAAGAGTTTTAAAATATATAGTTAATGACTTTAATTAGGACTGAGCTAGTCACGTGGCAGCTTCTCATTAAAGGGTCCATATAATCCTAAATTACACATATTGCAGCATTTTAATGCTAGTGACTTTCAATGAGCTCATAAATTTATTTTTTACTATTCTTAATCACAACAATCATCAATTTTTATCATAACAAACAAATCTCAAAAACCAAAACTACTGACCCTTATAAACTAAAGCTATTGATCTTGAGAGGCTTCATATAATCCTAAATTATACATATTCCAGCATTTTAATGCTTGTGACTCTCAATAAGCTCATAAATAAATTTGTTCTTTTACTATTCTTAATCACAGAACTCATCAATTTTCATCATAACAAACAAATCTCATAAACTAAACCTACTGACCCTCAGAAACTAAAGTTATTGATCTCAAATAATACTAACCTCCTTGCTTGATGATGGATTTGCAAACTGGGAGCAATCCCTAGCTTCACCGCCTTGCTCAATGGTAGATTTGGAGGCAGGACCGAACCCTAACTTCCTTGCCTTGCTCGATGGTAAATTTGCAAATCTGGAGCAATCTCTAGCTTTGCCGCCTTACTCGATGGTGGATTTGTAGGCCAGGACCAAACCCTAGCTTCGTTGCCTTGCTCGACGATAGATTTGCAGCCTGAACCAAACTCTTTGTTGCCTTGCTTCAACGCTAACTTAGCTGTCTTGCTATGCAGCCTAACTTCGCCAAAATGGAAGAGAGAGTTTTGATTTGGGAGAAATGGATTTGAGGAGTTTAATTTTGGGAGAAATTTGAAATGAAGGTTGTGGCAATTATTGTAGTTAATTAGAACTTGCTGTGCCATTTTATTTTATGCAAACGAGCCGTTACTCTTAAAATTGACCGCATGGGCTACAAGTTATGAATATAGCGCATGGGAAGAAACACTACCCCATTGTAGCCAGTGGTAATTTCCTCAATTATAACAAATTACCATTAGATACACTTTACCAAAAAAAGAAGAAATTATAACAAATTACCAAAAAAAGAAGAAAAAGGAAAAAGAAAAAAAAAGTAGAAAGTTCACTTCCACTATACTGGCCACTTCCCGAATGATACTGACCACTTCCCCAATGACTTCCCCAATGATACTCACCATAAGTTGTCCCAGTACCAGAGTTCCTCAAATATTTCGTCCAACAAACCAAGAGAAAAAGAAAAAAGAGAAAGGCCAAAAAAGTAGAAAGTATTTTATTTTTTTTTATCCAAAAAAAAGGAGAAAGTTGACTTCCACTACCATGCTCACCACTTCCCCAGTCATGCTCACTATAAGTTTCACTTCCACCACTTCCATGCTCACCATAAGTTTCACTTCCACCACTTCCCCAACTTCCACCACTTCCCCAGTCATGCTCACCATAAGTTTCACTTCCACCACTTCCCCAGTCACGCTCACCATAAGTTTCACTTCCAGTATAAAATTGACCAGACATTTGACGTCCACTGGTTTCATCCCCAAAGCGGCCGCGGTGTCCCCACTTTTGACTTCCACTATCATGCTCACCACTTCCCCAGTCATGCTCACCATAAGTTTCACTTCCCATATCAAAGTGACCAGACATTTGACTTCCACTAGCTTCATCCTCAAAGCGGCCGCGGTGTCTTCTAGTTGTTGTAACTTGTCGTGGACGAATGACTTCAAATTTCAGAGCATCATCATCTTGGCCTTGGGCATACAGAAAGCAGACCCCACACCTCTTCACGTTATTCCACTGTTCACCATTGTGTTCTGTATAGAAGTCAAGAGAGGCTTCCGTTGACCGTTTTGCTTCATCTGAAATTGCAGGGACTTTATTATACCACACGAACACGTCATCTGCTATACCCCGCAGGTGCATAGCCCCGAAGCACTCTTTACTTCCCAAATTGACACTATGGGTTTCACCATTGTTGGTTTTGAGAATCATCTCACATCGATTAGCACAATCTCGTTCGATTGCAGAAACAGAGCAGACAGCAATACCCAAGAAGTTTGAATCATCAGACCAACGCAGAGGAAGCTTAATATTCATTGAAGATCCCTCCGTTTGACAGCTAAACCATTTTGGAATTTCATTTATTCCCGGACATGTCAACGTTACTTTACCAGATGCTAAACGTTTCTGCAGGTACATACCATATATAAACATCATGGTTAATTGGTTATTCAACATTTCAACGCGAGAGAGAGAGAGAGAGAGAGAGAGAGAGAGACTTACAAGGTTAAAAGCAGTTGCCATTCGCATAATTCTGAAGTGTGCATCATCCATTATGTTACTCCTTGAATTTTTACCCAAATTATCGCAACCATTATATTTAAGGATCTCGGTCCTCTCCCCAAAAAGTTTTTGATCCAAACCTTGTGTCTGTGCAGTCACTGAAACTGGCACTGTCTTAAGTCTCCTGCAATCTGTTGCATCGAACTTTTGTAGAGAACATGGGAGCACTGGCAAAGATTGAAGCCGCTCGCAACCATATAGAAACAGATGCTCGAGCTTTGAAACTTGTTTGATGCTGGGAGGTATGGTCTCAATCATGGTATCCCTTAGATCTAAGACTTGCAATGCGGGAAAGCTATCCAAGCAATCGGGAATTTCTTCTAACGATTTGCAGCCTCCGAGGTTTAGATTCATCAAAGAGCACAAATTGTAGAAGCTGTTTGGGAGTAATTCAAGGCTTGCGCAGTAAGATAAATCTAATGTCTTAAGCCCAACAAGATTCCCAACCGATGAGGGCAGCTCTTTAATTTTTGTCATACTTAAATTGAGATACTCCAGACGTTTCATGGGCTCCACAATTTCCGGAAATTTTGTGAAACAACGGCAACCAGAGAGATCAAGTATCTCGAGAGATTTCAACTCACAAATGTCGGTTGGGAGACTGACAAGGAGACGACAATAACTCAGGTCAAGTGAAATGATCCCAGTCGACGACCAAATTGATGGAGGCAATTCTTCTATTGCAGTTTCACTTAAATCTAAGGATTCCATCTTCCTTGGTAACTTTGGTAGAACATTAATCTTCGAGCAATATCCCAAATTCAGATGAGCAAGCTTGGTAAACTTTCGAAAGTATGAAGGAACTTGAACCAAATCTGCACAGCTTTGAAGATTTATACTCTCAATGTTTACACTCTCTGACAGGTCTGGAACTTGAACCAGACTTACACAGCCTAGGAGATTTATACTCTTGATGTATACACACTTTGACAATTCCGGAACTTGAACCAAACTTTTACAGCCTTGAAGGTTTATACTCTCAATTTTTGCACTATTCGACAGCCCTCCAACTTCAGCCAGGTCCATGGAGTAACTAAGATCGATCCTTTTCAAGTTCTCAGGATTCTGTAGCAAATTAAAAAGAAAAGACAATTAAGAATAACTTTAGGGCCCGAATATATAACTTTTCCAAGCACTATATTTAATTCATTTAAATGCCAACTTAATTAACCATACCTGGCCTTTAGTCCAAAGTCTCTTGAGTTTGCTCCAGGGCATATGAAGCTCAACAAGATTGTCTGGAGAAAACTTTGACGGCAAAGATTTCAAAGGGTAATTATGCCAATAGAGATATTGAAGGGCATCAGGAAGATACTCTAGATTTGCCTTGTCGCCAAGATGTATAGGTCTAAGCATAAGAAATCTTAAGTTATCCATCCCTGTGAAAGCTCCAGGATCCAACGTTGGCACGTTAACACAATTCCTGCTTAAAATGCTTTGTACTTTTGCAGTTCCCTGAATTTAAAAAATATAATAACAATCAAAACCTCAAAACTACAGTAATTAAGGGAGGTGTATTCAATTCAGATTTTAAAAGACTTTGTTTGAGTTTTTATAATCCATGGATTTAAATAATCCACAGATTGTTTAAATTCTATATGGACTCTGATTGATTCTAATTGATTGATTTACTAGTATTTGTTTAGATTTTATAAATCCTATGATGTTTTTGGTAAGTTAATTTTTTTTTGTTCTTCTTCTTTAATTAAGCAATGCATGTATAGATCCAACTATAATGCTATATCAATGACAAGAAAGTATGGCAATCTACCATTCTTTATGTTGTGTATAATGATATATGAACAATAAGAGAAAACTAACTAGTTGTTTAAGGATATCTCTATTTGTGTTTGGCCCAAACTCTAGGTTACTTGACCTAGTGGTAATATGATTGAATTAGAAGGATCTAGATTCCTATTCAATGTACGATTACTTTCCTTATATGATTGAGATTCTATACATTGTAATCCTCTATATAAAGAGGCTCCTATTAGCAATGATAATACACAGCAAATTCCTCTCAATTCTCGTTTCCCTAAAACACGTTATCAGTACGAAGCCCTAACCTTGAAACAAATAGCCAAACCCTGATTCAAGAAGCTAAAAACCTTGAATCCGAATTCAAAACCTTGGAGCCTTTTTTGCCTCCACCTAACATCTTGAAGAACTCGATCCCAGGAGTCCAGAACCGGCGACCCCACCCCAAGAACCGGCCGGAAACCCACCAAACCGGCCATTGGAAGCTCCATACAACTCGCAGTAAATATTTCACCGGTTTACCACCTTCTGGACTTCCAATTGCTACCAAATTTTTCCAGCAGTAGCATATCAAAGCCAGAATCCAGAACCGGAAGAAATTCCCTGAAAACTTACCTAAAACTTGCTGAACCGGCCGACTAAAGGTCCGGCAGAAAAACCGGCAGAAGGAAAGAAAAGAAAAAAAAAAGGGGGAAGAGGCAGCCCAAGCCGAGCCCAAGCCACAGCCCACTGACGCAATCCACGTCAGCACCGGTCAACTCAGGTCAACGTCGGTTGACCGTTTCCTGTCAACTTTTCGGCCCCAGCCGGTGACTTTTCAGGCCACTATTCCGACCACTTTTCCGGCCATTTTCCGGGCACTTTTTCCGACAACTTATTTCAATGTATTTTTTACTAAACGTTCCCATTTTTTAGAGTTTTTAAATTCAATTTCTCTTCTTTTTCGAGGACTTGCAACCTCCCTTCTTCGACCCCCCTTTCTTTATTATAGGGGAGACCAAATTAAGCCGAACTGTGGGGGTTCATGCTCACTCCAAGCTTAGAGCCTGTTGAGATCTCCAAACTTAGAGTTTATAGAGAATTTATGATCGACCACTTACATTATTGTTTCGATCTAATCCAATATCTCTTGGAATCGAATTTCTTGGAAGCGATTACGCTCAGAAATTTCATATGTTTTCGTGGTAACTTATTTCGCTCCGAAACTAACTCTAATTTCTTGTTCTCTTTCAGGATGAGTAACCTGAACAAATTGGACTTTGCTCCATTGGGGACAACTGGCTTTGGATATCACAGGTGGGTTCGTGATATCCGCCAGCATCTCAAGGCTGTAGGAATCTTAGATATGATTCTCGAGCCTAGCCAGGACGTGATAACTGTTGAGCAAGCTCAAGCTTTGGAAGTAAATAGAGCAGCCTTAGAGGCAAATAAGGCGAAAGTCATCATCCTAATGACTAGTCATATGGATGATTCGCTCCGGTACGAGTATATGAATGAAGAAGACCCCAGAAGGTTGTGGGTCTCACTCGAAGAAAGATTCGGCAACGTCCGTGACTCCTTGCTTCCTGACCTAGAAGTGAGATGACATAGCCTCCGCTTCTGTGATTTCAAGTCAGTTCTTGACTATAACTCGAAAGCACTTCACATTAAATCCTTAATGGAATTCTGTGGTAAAGATATCACAGATGCGATGTTGATTGAGAAGACTCTCTCTACCTTCCCCGTCTCTGCATTAATGGTTGCTAAGAACTATCAAATAGATGTAAATGCAAGACGGATCACAAGGTTTCATGAGCTCATTGGAGCTATGAATGTCGCTGAAAAGCATGACAATATCCTTGTGAAGAACTATAATTCGAGATCCGTGGAAACAGAACATATTCCGGAATCCAATTATAGTCGCACCTCTAAGAGAGGGCGCCAAGAGCGAAACCCTAATCTTAGGGATACTTCTGGACGTTCTGGTCCATATAATCG
>BDJD01009398.1:123890-143028 GCA_002564525.1 Rosa multiflora
AATCGATGTTAATGCAAGACGGATCACAAGGTTTCATAAGCTCATTGGAGCTATGAATGTTGCTGAAAAGCATGACAATATCCTTGTGAAGAACTATAATTCGAGATCCGTGGAAACAGAGCATATTCCGGAATTCAATTATAGTCGCACCTCTAAGAGAGAGCTCCAAGAGCGAAACCCTAATCTTAGGGACACTTCTGGACATTCTGGTCCATATAATCGCTCTACTTGGGAAGGTAACCGCCAAAATAGGCGAACACGGAACCGAAAAGGTAAACGTGGAAAGAGAGAGGGAGGCAACTCCTCTGGCTATGTTGGTGGCACCACCAACACTAAGAGCTATCTAACTGACGCTTTCAAAGCGCCTCAATCAATGGAGTTCGAGCAAAGAGATGTATGTTCTCGATGTGGAGTGTCTGATTATTGGGCACACATTTGTAGAGCTCATGAAGAACTTGTCACCGCCTACAAAACATATTGTGAAGCAAGAGAAGCTCACTATGTGAAACAAGAAGATCAAGAAGATGATCTAGAGTGAAGGGTTGAAGACTACAATCCTCTGGCTATGTTGGTGGCACCACCAACACTAAGAGCTATCTAACTGACGCTTTCAAAGCGCCTCAATCAATGGAGTTCGAGCAAAGAGATGTATGTTCTCGATGTGGAGTGTCTGATTATTGGACACACATTTGTAGAGCTCATGAAGAACTTGTCACCGCCTACAAAACATATTGTGAAGCAAGAGAAGCTCACTATGTGAAACAAGAAGATCAAGAAGATGATCTAGAGTGAAGGGTTGAAGACTACAAATCTGGCTGGGATCAATAGCTCGCCAATTCTGTTTAAGTCTTTATTTTTCCAAGAGATGTAATAGACAGTTGCCATATACTTTGTAGTAAATGCCAATGGTTCAGTCTTTCTTCAAAGAGGCTCACCCAAAGTAAGTGTGATGTCTAGGAAGGTTCTGAGATTAGTGGTACTTAAGCGAGCCTTGCTCCACCGACATCTATCTACTCACCTGGTCACATTTATTTTGGAATTACCGAAAGAAGTTAGACAACTACTATTGTTTTGCATTAGCTAGCATCTGGATTAGATTCTCCTAATGGTTAAGAGACAATGATGTACTATGTTGGCTTATGAATAAAATTTCGAGTTCTTTTCATTATGACTCCCTTTTGATTCTGAGCATATGACTTTATGACTACGATGGCTGCGCCATCAATATTAATTCAAGGACATGGAATAGCCCAAGTTCCCCTTGCCAAAAAGTCACATTGATTACTGTCGTAAAAACTCTCTACGCTCCTAGGGCAAATCGCTCCTATGAGTAGCCAACGGATTTCATGCGAAAACGCATGTAGAGAACTTAAATGAGTTCCTTTGCAATACCTCTAATGATTGCAAACAAAGGAGCATCTTAGTGAAGTTTATGTGTCTCTCTAGTGGACTCTATGTCACTATTCGAGCTATTAATCCAATAAAAGTTATGAGAGAAGATCTCTTGGATTTCGACACATATTGACTTTGTCACGACATGATAGGTCATCCTGGTCATGATATGATGATCCGTCTACTAAAGACTTCACATGGACATTATTTCTTTCGAGCGAAACGAAGCATGAATCAAAAGTTGATTTTTGGACTAAGTGTGACCGACGCAGTTGCCTAGGGCACCGCCTCCGTCCACCACCAGCCTAGGACTGGCATAGTCCCTATCCATAACGCCATGGATAGCGTCCATCATGGTGATGGCACCCCAGGTGATGCTGCAATCACCAACTTGCTTCAAATAGCGTTTCAGAAGCTCATGCCTAACCAAAATACTCATTGGTTGCTTCTAAAGCCTCTCGCTCGTTTTACAAAGCCCGTTCCTTAGGGAAATTAGGGCTAAGACCGTCCTATGCAAAGGAAATAAACATACTCATTCTGTTCTTACATAGAATCCATGGGGATTCTGTGGATTGATTTAACCAACTTGCGGACGCTTAAATATTTCATGATGTTGGTTGACATGCAAACACGCTGGTCACGTGTTCTGCCATTGTTCACTTATAATGCTATTTATGCTATACTCCTAGCACATATCATACAACAACGGGCTCACTCCCCCCATCATCCTATTCAGTCAATTGGATTTGACTATGCTAGAGAGTTTACATCGAAAGACTTTCGATGGTTATTGCAATGAGACTGATGTTGGACATCATATTCTCATGTACATACCCAAATGGTTTCGCGGAAACGACTACGATGGTAGTCCGAACATTGGTAATGCGCACTAATCTCCTTATATCCGCTTGGGGTGATGCAATATCGCATGCAGCTATGCTAATTCGTCTACGACCCATCGCCACTCAATCTACCTCTGCGTTACAGCTAGTGACTGGGTACAAGTATCGTACTTACGCATCTTTGAGTGTGCGATTTATGTGCCAATTGAGCCGCCACAGCGCCCTATGATGGGTCCGTACAGACGAATGGGCAACTACGTTGGATTTGAGACTCTAACAATCGTCCGCCACTTAATGCCCTTGCTAGGCGATCTCCTTACCGCTAGATTTGCGGATGTCACTTTGATGAGACAGTCTTCCCGTCGTTCGGGGGAGATAAGAACACTAATGTTCAGCAGGAACGACAGAAATTGTCGTGGTCTTTCCCCACTATGTCTCACCTCGATCCCTACTAAAGTGACGAGATCACACATCTGCGGTAAATATGCCTGCAAGGATGTACGTCCTTACGAGAGGACGTAGCGCCACCCTACACGGAGGTAGGCATGGCGCCAACACCAAAGAGAGTGGCACTCTGACTTTACAGGGCATGGCCCCAGCTAGGATGCGTGGGAGGCCCATGGGTTCGAAGGATACTTTGGCACACTCCAATCATTTGATCATCGACAATCAAAATCCGTCACATGAGTATCTTCCGGGTCATGGTTATCGTTGGGGACGCCTCAACGTCAGAACCTATTCCTGAGAATATAGAGCTCTATGAAACTTACACTGGTGTACGTACATGAGACATGGGATAGAAACTCCATCATAATTGATGATGTAGTCACGCACTTCGTTGCACATGAGTTTGTTGAATCCGATGATATCGAACCACACTCCGTTGATGAATGAATACCAACGTAGAGAGATTTGACCTAAATGGAAAGATGCGATCCAGGTTAAGATGGATTCTCTAACGAAGAGGAAGGTTTTCTGAGCCAGTAATGCCAACACCTCCTGACATAAAACCTATTGACTAATTGGTCTTCGTTAGAAAGCATGATGAGAAAAAGAGATGGCAATCTCGCCTTATGGCGCAAGGCTTCTCACAAAACACCCTGGTATCGACTATGATGAGACAGATTCTCTCGTATTGGATGTCATTGCACTCCACTACCCTATCAGTTTGGTAGTTTCCGAATAACTGAACATGCAGCATATAAATGTGGTCACTACGTATCTCTATGGGGATCTAGATACGGAATATACATGAAGGTTCATGGTGAACTTCATTTACCCAAGTCAAGAGGCTCTAGACCACGAAGCACGTTTACAAAGAGGTTGAAATGCTCGGTAAAATGACTACTGGATTGGGAGGGGATATGCCCACGCGTTTCCATAATAAGTTTCGGATTCCATCGCGGTTCATGTTGGACATGATCTTCATTAGAAGCCCTTAAAGAGTTAAGGGAAACCGCTAAACACTTGAAATCCTATTTTGAGATGAAGGATTATGGAAGAACACGATTATGTCTCGGTTTGGAACTTGAGCATCGTGTTGATAGATGCTTATGCATTTTGACAAAGTCAAACCTTCAAGCACCCCTATGATTGTCCGTAGTCTTGATCTTGAAAATGATCCTCTTCGTCTAAAGGATGATAACGAAGATGTGCTAGAGGCAGAAGTGCCTTACTTGAGTACAATAGGCGCATTATTATACTTAGCTCAATGCACAAGACCGGACATCTCATTTACCATGAACTTGTTAGCTAAGATATAACTCTGCGCCAACGCGACACCATTAGATTGGTGTAAAAGATATCCTTCAGTACTTGAGATGTACGATTGATATGGGCTTATTCTATCCCTACAAAGAGATGATGGTTTCAAACCCATCACGCACCAGGAACGCCGCCAACGCTGGCCTGCGTTCTCTATCCTCATCCCAAAACGATGAAGTGTTTTGGAAGGTTTTGCTGATATTGGGTATCTCTTTGACCCATACAAAGGTCATTCCCAAAATGGTTAAGTGTTCACCATGGGAAAAGACCGTGATATCTTGGAGGTCTACAGAACAGACCTTAGTCGTTATATCTTCGAACAATGCAGAGATTATTGCTCTTCACAAAGTGGTTCATGAATGTATATGGATTGGATTCATAATTACGCATGTTCGAAGCAATTGTGGTTTGAAGTCTACCACAGATGAGCCTACAAGCATTTAGGATAATGCTGCTTGTTTTTAACAAATGAGGCAAGGTTACATCAAAAGCGATAACACCAAGCAT
The DNA here is from genome assembly GCA_002564525.1 of Rosa multiflora. Lineage (NCBI taxonomy): Eukaryota > Viridiplantae > Streptophyta > Magnoliopsida > Rosales > Rosaceae > Rosa > Rosa multiflora. The sequence goes on from BDJD01009398.1 coordinate 128,396, forward strand.
AATCAGCAACAACAGACTCTCCTCGAGATCAAAGTGAACTAGATTCAATCTGAGGACAGTAAGGCAGACTTGTTTACTAAGTTATTGCCCAAATCCACGTTTGAGAAACATGTGGCAAGAATTGGCTTGCGGAAATTATCTGAACTCCCATGATCGTAGTCATCAGGGGGAGGGGCAGACATCAGGGGGAGATGTCTACATGTTCACCTCGAATCGTGAAGGGGGTGTTGTGCTCTTTTTCCCCTTCGACCGAGGTTATTTTTGTCCCACTAGGTTTTTGTTACTCGGCAAGGTTTTTAACGAGGCAACGAGAGAAGCACCGCTTTTGGACAACACAAGGGGGAGGGTTTAAGGATATCTCTATTTGTGTTTGGCCCAAACTCTAGGTTACTTGACCTAGTGGTAATAGGGTTGAATTAGAAGGATCTAGATTCCTATTCAATGTACGATTACTTTCCTTATATGATTGAGATTCTATATATTGTAATCCTCTATATAAAGAGAGGCCCCTATTATCAATGAGAATACACAGCAAATTCCTCTCAATTCTCGTTTTCCTAAAACACTAGCCAAAATGTTATACAAAAAATAAAGTAGTAAACTAATGACATATTTTATTTCATATCTAATTTACAAAAGAATCGTGTGTATATGTATCATCTTAATAATACCATTGAAAGTGAGTTTAATTAGATAGAAGGATTAAGGTTTCTAGAGCTATAGTGATAAAAATAAAATAATTTTTTTTAGATGAGAGCAGAGGCAGAGGAAGATAGTGGGAGAATAGGTCTAAGACAAAATGGATGAGTGTCACCTATTGAGACCTGCTTTTTTTTTTTTTGGTGAAGAGCTTCTTCATTTTTTTTGAGTGAGAAAGAATCCATCAAAATCTCTTGAGAAGTGGTTGGATTGGTTTTGAGTTTTGATATGTATAAAAAGCACTATAAAATCCTCCAAAATCTAGCATTTAATGAAATCCTTAAAAATCCGTATACTTTTGAATATCAGCAGATTTGAATGGATAATTTTATATCTTAATTGAATACATCAAGATTTTAAAGGACTGTTTAAAATCTTAGTTGAATACCCATAGACTTCTAAAATACAAAAAAATCTTGTAGACTCTTAAATGAATACACCCCCCTAAGTGTGTTTTCTTACCCCGTGAAAGTAATCAGGCGGCACATTAATTTGGTAGCTAAATATGCATTCATGTCCCCTGACTTCCACGTTTGGGTATGTAATAACCCTTCTTGGCTAAATTATGTATTATCTTCATAGGTCTAATTCCTATGTGATTAAATAAAGTCTATTCCAAAAAAAAAAAAAACTACAGTAATTTGTGGATGTCCATCTAACTAGTTTTAAAGAAATTATTAGCTAGTTATTTTATCTACTGAAAATTCATAAGCTTTTTCAAAAGAAAAGTCAATGCATTGAGCTCTTACCGTATTCCTTTTCAATACCTGACAGATATCCTCATCATTGTGCAACCTACTGCGCTCTCCCGGTTTTTGAGTACTTTCTTCGCGAACAATCTCCCAACCCATTTCTTGGATCACATCGTGCATCCATATGCAGTTGTCTTTAATTGATATGAGAGACCTATCAATAAGAATTTCAATTTTACCATCTGGAAATAAACCACTGGCAGCTAACATTCTTTTTGCCTCACAAAGTTGCTTCTTTCTGTGAAAACATGCAATATCAAGGAATATCTCCCTCTCATTTCTTTCTAATCCATCATAACTTGCTCTGTACACATTCTGAGGTTTTTCGCTGTGAAACTTTTTCAGTTTATGCCACAACAGTTTCTGTTTTTTTTTGCTCTTGCATTGAAGAAATAATGAACCCAAAATGTTAAGGGCTAATGGAATGCCTGCAGCATGATCTAACACCTGCTCTAAAATTTCTGAATTTTCTGTACAATGTGTGGGATGATTTGAACGGAAGAGCTCAAGAGATTCAACATCATTTAATTTCTTCACCTCGTAATCATATATCTCAACATCCTGGTCAGGTACTAGAGTCTCCTTAACTAGTTGCTCATCTTGAGTTGTTATAATTATTCTACTTCCTGGGCCAAATGGAACTCCTCCAACTAAAAACGTTACTTGGTTTGAAAGGTTCACGTCGTCAAGAACAACAAGGACTTTTGTATTGCAGAGCCTCTCTTTGTAAACAGCACTTATAGTTCGAGTATGGATAGCTAAACGCCTCTCCCCTAGTAATTCTCCAAGTAGTTCATCTCGCAAAATATACAGTTCAGGAGAGAAACCTCCTTTGGTGCCTGATCGCCAACTTCATCTCCTCTCTCCAGACTGTAATCAATGAAGGTTTCCACTTTCCTCCGTCTCAAAGAATCATAAAGATGGCTGGTAAAAGTCTGGCGAGTGTCCTCGCCTCTGAAACTGAGAAAAACATCATACTTTTTTTCGGTGGGGATGACAGAAGGAGAAACAGAAGAGGAAGCCATAGAGCAAACTGCGCAGATCACAAGTCAAAGCACGCTTCCTTGGGACCAAAAACTCTCCAGAGTCGAATTAATTTGAAAATGGGGACCTGCCAAAAATAAATAAAGATGGTTACTTAGTTCTGCGATTAGAAAGAACAAAATTTCAAAACAAAACTACGTAGTTAAAAACATATATGATAAACGATAAAAAAAACACTTACAACCTCTTAGCAAACAACCCGAAACAAGTAAGGGGAAACAAAGACACTTACAAACCTCTTAGCAAACAACCCGAAACAAGTAAGGGGAAACAAAGTTCAGTCTCCGCAGAGAGATGGAACACAGAAAGATTGTGCTGATCTGATCGATCAGTTTGCAAGTTCAGGTTTGATTTGCACAAAATAAGAAACTTCTCATCTCTCGGTAGCAAAGATAAACAGAAGAAACTCAAGAAATGTTCCAAGCACTTTCGTTCAATTATCTTTCAATAACTCAAAGTAATCAATTATCTTTCAATAACTCAAAGTAAACAAAGGGGTGACTATGATTTGCAACTATTGGCTGTCTGCAACATATAAAATGAAGTTGTTCGAAGCATATATGAGAATAAACACTTGCATGTGGAAACAATACAGATGAGGCTGTTGGAGAAGGCTGAAAGTCAGTTTCACACATAATCGTCAACAGAGACGTCTATAAATAATTTGATCCAACTAACCACTGTCCATTAATGATTAATCTACTGGCTGCCAGCTGTCTTCATGGAATAAAAAAAACAAATATTCTGGTTGCCAGTACTGACTTCCACTTTTCAATTTGTCTACATAATTTAAGTAGAATAATTGTTTCAGCCCATTAGTCCACCATGCATATTGTATTCCGTATATTTGCTGTCACTCATCATCATGTTTAATTGATGGGGAAACTTTTGTTGTACGTTGTTGGAAGTGAAGTGAACAAAGGGTAATTATCAACCATAATATTTTGCTAATGCTAATTCTCGAAGTTGGTGTGGGTTATAAATCAAAGTGCTATTCCATGGAAATTCCTTGGTTTTCACGGCTAGAGTGAGAAAATATCTTTTATAATGAAAAGAACAAGGAAAATAACAGACTTGTATCTTAAAATAACTGTATTCATATGAGTCACCCTTTTGGAGGTTGATGTCTTAGACTCTTCATAGGAAGTTTCATAGCAAAAAGATAATCTTGATTAGTGGCCTTGAACCCCAATTAGCGCTGTAGTGTGAGAGACAAAAGCAAATCACACAAGATTCAAAGACTAAAAAGAAAATCAAACCACCTTCTCAGTGAGAACAAATGTACTAAAATTATAGTAAAAGCAGTGCTCAGACAGAACGAATGTTTTGAAATGCAATCAATAGAAAATCAGAGATGCAAATGTTGGATTGAAAGGATGGGAATTGGAAATCTGGAAATGCAGAAGTGTTCCTGGAGCAAGGAATATAGTTTATGAGTTGCTACTGCAGAGCTCTATAGTTTCTATTGATTGGATTGAGCAACAGTACATCAGCAGGGCTAGACTTATAGAACCGAAGAGACTCATTGGGACTAATACATCATTAACTTAGGCTGTTACAACTACTAACTACTTCATAAGGCTGTTACAACAACCAACTACTTCATAAATTTAAATCAACCGATAAAAAGAAAACTCTAGAGTTAAGGAGAAAGTAAATTAATTCCAAAAGACTCCCCCTTATTCCTTAATGTGCTTTCTTGACCACACCAATGAGCTCCCTGAGACGGCAGAATTTTTCCTTTGAAAGTGCCTTGGTGAGAATATCAGCCAACTGCTCCTCTGACCTGCAACACTCAAGCTGCACTATTTCTTTCTCCATTGCTTCTCTGATGAAGTGATACTTTATTGCAATGTGCTTTGTCCGTTCATGATTGACTGGATTTTTTCCAATGGCAATGGTTGATTTGTTGTCAGAGTACAAAGTGGTTCCTCTCTTGCTTCTCTCCAATGTCTTCAAGAATTCTTCGAAGCCATATTGCTTGAGATGTTGCTTTTGCTGCTGCAGTATATTCTGCTTCAGCAGAGGATTGAGCCACAACACTCGTTTCTTTCAAGCCCATGAGCATGCTCCTGAACCAAGAGAGAAAACATAAGCTGATGTGCTCTTCATGTCGTCAAGGCAACCAGCCCAATCACTGTCAATCCTGTGACTATTCTTAATGTCTGCCTAGTGGTCACCAAAATCCATCAGCCATTACAAATAAAATGCAGCGTTTTAATTCTAAAATCCTGTGCCACTTATTTAACGAAGCAAAAGTTCGAGATTCTTGTGAAGTAATCTAAGATAGAGTTATAATGGACATAAATTATTAAGAAGCAAAAAGGAAGAAAGATCCAACCTCTGGTCATCTGAGCTTCCCCTTCTCACTGCTCCTCCTTGCAGCTCCCTTGACCTTCTCAATGTAGCCTTGGAGGAGTCAGAGTTGCCATGAAACGATTTGTTGGGAGTGGAGTCATGTCCGGCACCAATGCTGCTGCTTTCAAATGTTCAGGCAATGCCCAACAGCCTCCTTCTTCAAACGTAAAAGTGTTGATTCTGCTGCTTGCCTTGCCCGGTGACACCTCATCAACACCCTGCTATACTCCTTGGCGAGCCGCTGGCCATCTTCAGCAGTCAGTTCATATTTTCGTAATTTCTCCTCATCAACCAAACCAAGTGATATCAAATCCAAACCTGGAGGTCCAATAACTGTAGGTTTTTCTGAGATCTGAAATTCTGGCTTCTTCTTTTTCTTCATATCAATTTCACGCTGTCGATCTTTGCTAATAAGTCCCAACTTCTCTCGCTTGGCTTCACGCTTTCTCTCTTTCTCCGTCAAGTACCTGACAGGGATGGGGGCACTTAAGCATTGCTCATAAAACTTTTCTCTTTCAGCATATCTTTTCCCTCCTGCACCTTTAGGAGCACCATCTCCAGAACCTTTTTTCGTAGTTATCTTTGAGCGCTTCAGAGGAGCTGCAGTCTTCGTCTTCGACTTACCCTTTGCAGTCCCACTCACAGAGCACCTTTGAAGGAACTGGTGGCTTGAAGACTGAAGCGTAGATATTAGGGGATTAATCTTTAAGATTCGTATCATTTTCTGAAAACCCACTAAAGCTCTTCAGCACAATATATCAATGCCTAATTTCTCAATTACAGCCTGCATTACAACAAGTAAGAATTCACTATTGAATTCATCCACCACTCAAATGCAAAACCACTATTACACCCACCACTTCGAGTACAACACTGACATAATTCACAAGATATGAAAAACTCTAGACTGGCTTCAAAATCAAGTGTCCATAACATTATTGAATTTCAGAAACTTGGATCTACAAGACAACCAGCAATAGTCTTACGAAACCCATTACACCGATTCCAAGAGCAATGTATCCAAAGTTTCAATCTTCAACAACGAAATACAACTAACTAAATCATATTTTAGCAATCAGGGAAACATAAGCTGAGGCTGAACCAGAAACTTCCCAATCTTACTCTTTCCAACTGCTCACAGCATTACTCATAATTCTGGTAAAAACTTAACTACAACAGTAAGCTTAAACCTTTTTCTGATAAAAGATCTAACACAAACAAAACCACAATTACAATCTGTACATCAAATTACACAAAGAAACAAGAAAATCGAAGAACAAATACATAAAGACTCAACCTTTAGCACTAAACGCACTAAACCCAGGATTCATTTGAACAAAGATAAATTCTTTTCTATAAACCCTATTGCATTATGCGTTTCACAGATTGTTCCACAGAAACAAATCGGTGAAGAAAGTTTGAGAAACAAAAACAACCCAAGTGAAAAGTTGAGAGAAATATAAGCAGAGAGAAGACCATACCTATTAGTATTATTGGCTCAGCAGAAATGGCACTAAGCTCATCAGAGGAGGAACTGAGACTACTAGAATCGGGAGAGAAGAGAAAGGGTTTTGGTCTTTTGGATCCGTGTAAGCCACGGAGAAATGGGAAAATGGTCCTGGGCTCTCTCTGCGTGATGGGCTTGGCTTTTATACTTTCTTGAGTTGGGCCTTTGGGGTTTAAAGGAGGTTTATGAATTATGATCATCGGCCTTCTTGCTTATTACTATCAATAAATTGATTAAATTCACCTCAATAGTGTCATTTGCTTGAGCATTTTCACCTCAACTTGCATTAAGGGCGAGTTTGGCCCCGAGGTGATTAATTTAAAATCAGCTTTAGCTGTGCTGTGAGAATAATCAGCTGTGAAATTAAGTAGCTGGGTGTTTGGTAAACTGTGCTTTTAAAAGTGCTGTGAGTATAAAAGCAGTGTTTAAGTGTTTGGTAAACTTTAGTATAAAAGTGCTGTGAGTTTAGAAAATGACCAAAAAGGACATAATGTTAAAATGGTGTTACTTATATATATTTTTAGAAATAATAACATTTATTGTCTTTATAAGTTATACTCTACTCATTCATTTATCGTGACTTTATGAAGTTCTGGGAAATTTTCGGAGAATTTTTCGAATACCCGGACCATTTATCATGACTTTCCGAAGTTCTGGAGTTTTGAAAATTTATTTAAGGAAATAGAAATCAAGTGGCGCTATTTCAGCCGTCAATTTCCTCCACCATCCAATCTGGTCCGTTGATTTGGATTTAAAAGGGAAGGAAACAGACCAGATTGGGCCACAAAGCTCGAGAGAGGGAGCTTGTTCTGACCCGAATGGAGGCTGTCGACCCCGAAGAGAAGCCAGACCGGAACTTTCACCTCCGCCCACCCCACGACGGCGCACGGGCACCATCTTCTTCGTCTCCTTGTACCCATCACGCCTATGGTCTTTGATCGTCCATGCACCGGACAGAAGCCAGACCGGAACTTTCACCTCCGCCCACCCCACGACGGCGCACGGGCACCATCTTCTTCGTCTCCTTGTACCCATCACACCTATGGTCTTTGATCGTCCATGCACCGGACAACGAAGAAGAATCGATGGTGAGAAGGTCCGACTGCTCCGGCGAGTGTCAGTGAATTCCGGCGACTCCAGCCACCAATTGGCTTGCATGTGGTATGAAACCTCATCTTCTCGTCATGGTCTGCATGCCTGTGTGATTAGTTTCAAAATTCGATTAGGTTATGATGATTTTCATTTTTGGGAATTCTCGGCTCCGTCGCGGTTCCTCGACTCCAGCGACTTTTCCGGCTCTTCTCAGCTTAGTCCTGGCTTCGTTGCATCTGTAGAAGAAAGCTGACCATGATTGGGGTTGGAAGTCACAAACTTGCTGGGTTGTAGGCATTGAATCCTCTGTCCATCTTCAAACCAGTTTCGGCAGTGTTGGGAAACTGAGTTCGGGGCTGGAATATGGATGAGGGCAATATAGGTAAATGATCTCAACTTCTGAAATCTCTTAATCTAAAGCATCACTTTTGCAACTTGTGGATTATACCATTGGGAAGTGGGAGATTGAATTATAATCCATAATCTCTTGTTTTACCAAACACCTCATCCAGCTTAAATTACTGAATAAGCAGCTTAAGCTGCTTAGACCTCGGGGCCAAACTGGGCCTAACATGCTGTGAGTTTGAATCTCAGTAGCTCGTAAGAAGTGATTGATCGTATCTACTGTATACAAATTAGTGTCAATCATTTTGACTCGTTTGGGGATTTCTGTACGGCAGGTTTCTCTCTCTTTAATTAGGCCAATATGTGGTTTTTTGTTTTTTTTTTTTGTCAGAGGCCAATATGTGGTTGGCCGGCTTGAGTACAGATGATTGGTGCATTCAATGATGAAGACTAACAAGTATCAAATATTGATAAGCTTGTGAGACCTGCAGAATTATTACTAGTGTATGATGAAATGTCTAAATTTTCAAAATTGAGCAACTCCCCTTCTGATTTTATCACTTTTATTTGAAGGATTTCATTATAATTTGTTTTTATTTTTTGGCAGAAATCTATGAAACAAACCAATGATTTCCTTACACAGGGAATGGACCAATGCTTTCCTCATAGATTTCCTTAAAACGGAAATCTATGAAACGAACAGTGTTTTGGATTTTGAGCCTTCCTTACACAGGGAATGGACCAATGCTTTCCTTATTGTTCTAGGACTCCTACCTGCACATAAATTGTTGTAATTCCCTTTATAAAGGGGAACCAAACCCAATATCGATTTGACTTCGTGTTAATTGGGACGTCGCGTTCACTTTCTCGACTTCCTTTAATCAACTTCTGATAGCGATGAAGAGAAAGGCGTTGAGGGAACCTCTAGACGCCGTTCAGCCAATGCGAAAGCGGGTCAAGCCCCGACATGCCGAGTACTCGGAGGAGCCCCGGAGCCCAGAGGGTCTATGGAAGGCTGCCTTTCCTGCTGGGACACCGAGGTCTGTTTTGGACTCGCCACTCTACCATTATTTCAAGTGGGATTTCTCGAATCTTGAAGGAGCACTCGAAGAAGGGGGAAAGCTGTACAAGAAGAGCAAGAGAGTCTATCTATTCGGCGCAACAGAAGAGGCCATGGTTAAAAGAGAAGTGGTTGCTTTGATCCCCGTGGTGGTGGCCGTTGTTTCGGATTCTCCGCCTTCGAATGAGCTTGGACTTGTTTTAAGTGAGGGAGAAGTGGAAGAGATAATTCCGATGAAGAGATTGAAGATAGACTGGGCTCCGTATGTTCCTTTGGACAAGAGAGTAGACAAAGAAGGTTCTGAAATCTTTGTCTTGAGCTGCAAGCAAAGAAGGGCTGCTCTCAAACACAAAAATGTCAAGGGAAACAATGATCTATTGAAGTTTGAATACGCCGTGCCTTATTTGGATCCAGCGGCAAAAGTAAAGTGTCATGAAGTTCCTGTTCAGGAGGAGGAGTACTTTAGTGCTAATGATGATGAGCTGGAGGAGGTGTACTTCAGTGGTGACGATGAGAACCAGGTGATAGAAGAAGATGATGAAAAGAATGTCATGGTGGAAGAAGAAGCAAAGGGAGAAAATATTGATCTTCGAGTTGGGGAAGGCGGCCAGAGAAGAAGTGTGGAGAATATGATGAAGATGAGGATTTACAAGTTCTATCCGGTACACACACTGGATACTCCTGACATATCAGAGTTTAAGAATGCATTTGTCAACAGTTACTATGGCACTGCTCATGATATTCTGTGATGATTAAGTTCTGAAATCAACCGGATGCCACATATATTAATCCCGGCCAATAACTGCAACACTCGATTCCCTATTTTGTTTGCTAACATTATCATTTTGATTTACGTAGTCATAACTTGATCCCTAATTAATATAGTTGATTTTTACTGTGTTGTACTTCATCATATACATTTGTAAAAGAAATATATGACTACTAGAGTGAAATGTAACCTTCTGTGACAAAATATTTTGTCCTGCCCAGTTAATGTTCAGTGAAACCAATTGTGCTTAGCCGGCCTTGGCCTTCAGCAATAATTACACAAATAAAGGCATGCATGATGTATTGACCAAAAGATCAGGTTTTGCAATAAATCAAAACTAATTAACCAAAGATTTACAAAAATTTGAGCAAGAATAGATCAAGATCTTTTAATTACTTGATAAAAACGTAGATGCATACAGAAAGCTACTTGTTTCGCTCTCTATGTTATGAAAATTTGAAAAACAACACGAGCAGAATGTAGAAAAATGTAGTCATGAATTGTCAAGTTGACAATTCTGAAAACCTTGATTCAGGCTTTCGAAGCTCCATTGCAAGATTGTTCAAGTAGAAAGTTCACTTGCAAGATTGTTCAAGTTGACTATCATACTCACCATCAGTTTCACTTCCAATATCAAAGTGACCGGGCATTTGACTTCCACCAGCTTCATCCTCAAAGCGGCCGCGACGTCTCCCAGTTATAGTAAGTTATTGTGGGCAAATGACCTCAAATTTCAGAGCATCGTCATCTTGGCTTTGGCCATACAGAAAGCAGACTCCACACCTTTTCACTTTATCTACCCGTCTACCATAGACCTCTGTATAGAAGTCAAAAGAGGCTTCCGTAGACCATTTAGCTTCATCTGAACTTGCAAGGACTTTATTATACCACACAAACACGAGATCTGTTTTAGCCATCAGGATCAGGTCCTTAGTCCCGAAGCGCTGTGTACTTCCCAAATTGACACTATGGGTTTCACCATTGTCAGTTTTGAGAATCATCTCACATTGATACCTAAGAGAAAGAGGAATTGCATGGATTGCAGAAACAGAGCAGAGAGCAATACCCAAGAAGTTTGAATCATCAGACCAATGCAGAGGAAGCTTAATATTCATTGAAGATCCCTCCGTTTGACACCTAAACCATTTTGGAATTTCATTTCCCGGACATATTACCTCTACTTTACCAGAAGATAAACGTTTCTGCAGGTACATACCATATATAAACATCATGGTTAGTAAACTCATGAAAGCATGATTACTGAAAGAGCCGAGAACTACTGCTCTGATTTAACATAAATGAGACTTACAAGATTACAAGCAGTTGCTATTCGCATAATTCTGATGTGTGCATCATCCATTATGTTTACACTCTTTGACAGGTCTGGAACTTGAACCAAACTTACACAGCCCAGGAGATTTATACTCTTCATGGATACGCACTTCGACATCTCCGGAACTTGGACCAAATTTCTACAGCCTTGAAGATTTATACTCTAAATGTTTACACTATTTGACAGCCCTCCAACTTCAGCCAGTTCCATGGAGTAACTAAGATCGATCCTTTTCAACTTCTCAGGATTCTGTAGCAAATTAAAGAGAGAAGGCAATCAAGAATAACTTAAAACCCGAATATATAACTTTTCCAAGCACTATATTTAATGCATTTAAATACTAACTTAAGCATACCTGGCCTTTATTCCAAAGTCTCTTGAGTTTGCTCCAGGGCATATGAAGCTCAACAAGATTGTTTGGAGAAAGCTTTGATGGAAAAGATTTCAAAGGGTAACTATGCCAAAAGAGATATTGAAGGGCATCAGGCAGATACTCTAGATTTGCCTTGTCATCAAGATGTATAAATCTTAGCATAAGGAATCTTAAGTTATGCATCCCTGTGAAAGCTTGAGGATCCAACATTAGTGTGTTGACACAATTCCTGCTGGAAATGCTTTGTACTTTGGCAGTTCCCTGAAGAACAAAGAAAAGAAAAGAAAAGAAAAACCTCAAAACTACAGTAATTTCTGGACATCCATCTAACTAGTTTTTTAGAAAATAGTATCTTCTAGCTAGTTATTTTATCCACTGAAAATTCATAAGCTTTGTCAAAAGAAAAGTCAAGGCATTGAGCTCTTACCAAATTCCTTTTCAATACATGACAGACGTCCTCACCATATATATATATATAAATAACATATTTATATATATAACATATTTATGTATCCAGCAAAAGCAATTGCAAAAACTAGCCCCTGATCGTCATAAGCTATAGCAACCCTTCCTTGTACATGTACAGACCCTAGCATAGAAATCATAGGGAAAATGCAGGGTAAGATAAGAAACACTACCCACAATACACATAGGTCACATCTATACCTGGCACTTCTCAGCCCACTAGTCCCAAAGCATGACAGTTCTATTACAAGAACCAGAGATAAAGCTTTCCTTGTGAGAACACAAGCTAAGTGAGACAACCCTAGAAACAATATAAAAAGATATTTCATCAATTACACAGGGGAGCTCAAAGTTAGGTTAAAGTCCTGATCTTATACACATAATTATATTAATAATCAGTTAGTAGAACATAAAATGATAGCTTCCCAAATTTCACACCTAGCAGGACTCTATCTGAGATGGAAGAGTTTGAGTGTAACACAAGTTGTCTAACTCCCATTCTTATATAATGTGTTCAGCAAATCTACTCCTGACTAGCTTCATATTAGCTCTCTTGAAAAATTAACATGTTAAGTTTTTAAAAAGGATTAAGATAATGAGGGTGCCATTGGGCATATCTCTTCAAAAATTAAAATCAATTACCAATTACTGCTTACCACCCCTTGGAGCAAAAGCTTGCACAATGAACTTTTGCAATAGCAATAAAAGAAAGACAAGAACTTCTAATTCATGACTGCACACATACGACAATGAAGAAAACCAATTATAAATATTTTATCTTTTTTTGGTATGACTTAATGGCTTCAATTGATGAGGCTAATTACTATTTTTCCATCAAGATCAAACCAAGTTTACACAATGTATTGTAATACTTATTCCAAATGGCTAGGGAGAGATTGGCCAAGAAAATAAGAATAGAGCACGAGTGTTTTCTTTTTGGAATTATAACTTTAACCTTACGATCTGAGTTTCAGTCAAGTTCATTCAAAGTGGCAATCAAAAAATTCCTCCTGTACTCCAATGGTACATAAATTGCCAAACAAAAAGAGTGATTCACAAAGCACAATTTATCCAAACTATATAGATTGTTCTAATTCAACAATGAATTTCGTAACAGCATGCCACAGGAATCACTTCAACAAGCAAGCGGAAAAACAACAGAACTTCAGTTTTCGGATAACTTTGCACAATTAATGACTCTCACAGCCAACTACCAAAGAATCAAATCAAACTAATCAGTAGACAAATAAAAATAGTTAGAAAGAATTACCGAAAGCCTCTCGTATTCATTCTTGTAGAACTTTAATTCTTCCCTCAATTCTCCCAGTTAATCCTCCAACTCTTCGACCCGAAACTCAGCCTCCTTAGCCCTCTGGTCCGCCTCGTTCCAGAAATCCATCAAAGCCTCTCGGTCATGATCATAAAGCGAGCACTCGTTCTCCAACTTGTTGCACTGACTCACCAGATGCGCACACTCCGCCGCTAGTCTCTGATTCTCCTCCACAAACTTCCTCCAAGCCTGAGCGTTCATACAAGCCTCGGCCTGAAACCAAACATTCATAAGAAACCCCAACCCAACCAAGCAAAATAGCCAAAAATTCAAAACGAATGTGAACACAAGAACACCTAGGTCGCTCCAGAGCCTGATCCTTCTCCTTCAATTTGGCGAACGGGGAGGCCGAGAGTGTGGTCCATCGACTCTCTGATGTAATCGTCGACTTCTTGCGGAAGAGGATCCATTCTTGCCGGTTCTTGATATCGGAAACCCTAGACCGGCGGAAAAGCTTGAAATTGAAAGAAAGAATGAGAGAAATTGAAACCCTCAGGGTTCGATCCAACAGGTTTGGTGATTGGTGGGAGACTGAGAGTGAATTGAAGCCATAGAAATGGTAGATCCGAGATTTTGGGTGTGGAATCGAAATGGGATGAGCCCAACCATTTTCCTCTCCACTGCGGCGTTTTGACGCATGACTTCAAATTTCAGAGCGTCATCATCTTGGCCTTGGGCATACAGAAAGCAGACCCCACACCTTTTCACTTTATTTAACCATGTACTTTTGGAGGCTTCCGTAGACCAAAAGTAAAAAGAGGCTTCCGCAGAGCATTTTGCTTCATCTGAAATTACATGGACTGTATCATACCACACCAACATGTGATCTGTTTCACCCGTCGGGTAGCCCACTGTATTTCTCAAATTGAAACTTTTGGTTTCACCGTTGTTACCCACTGAATTTCCCAAATAGACCGTATTTCCCAAATTGACACTATGGGTTTCACCGTCGTTGGTTTTGAGAATCATCTCACATTGACACGCAGGAAAAGGAGGGTAATACCCACGGACGATTCCAGAAACAACGCAGAGAGCAATACCCAAGAACTTCGAATCATCAGACCAATGCAGAGGAAGCTTAATATTCATTGAAGATCCCTCCGTTTGACAGCTAAACCATTTTGGAATTTCATTTCCCGGACACACGAACGCTGCTTTACCTGATGATAAACAGCTCTGCACGTAAATACCGTATATAAACATCATGGTTAGTAAACTCGTGATTTAACATAAATGAAAGAGCAGAGATCTACTGCTCTGATTTAACATAAATGAACTATGTGCATCAGTGTGTACGTGTGGGTGAGTGTCTATGCGTGTGCGTATGTGAGACGTACACGATCATAAGCAGTTGCCATTCGCATAATTCTGATGTGTGCATCATCCATTATGTTACTCCTTGAATTGTTATCCAAATTAACGCAACCAACAACTGAATGCATCTCGGTCCTCTTCCCAAAAAGTATTTGATCCAAACCTTGTGTCTCTGCAGTCACTGAAACTGAC
>BDJD01009398.1:143532-155940 GCA_002564525.1 Rosa multiflora
CGAAACAGTTGCGAAGATTCAATATAAGAAGTTTTTCATGAGACCAAATTGATCGAGGCAATTCTTCTATAGCAGTATGACCCAAATGTAAGAATTCCATCTTGCTTGGTATCTTCCATGGAAATCTAATATTCTTCGAACAATTTCCCAAATTCAAATGAGTAAGCCTTGTGAACTTTTGAAAGTATGAAGGAACTTCTACCAAATCTGTACAGTATTGAAGATTTATACTCTCAATGTTTACACTCTTTGACAGGTCTGGGACTTGAACCAAACTTGCACAGCCTAGGAGATTTATACTCTTAATGTATACACACTTTGACAAATCCGGAACTTGAACTAAACTTTTACAGCCTTGAAGATTTATACTCTCAATGTTTACACTATTTGACAGCTCTCCAACATCGGCCAGGTCCATGGAGTAACTAAGATCGAT
Organism: Rosa multiflora; assembly: GCA_002564525.1. Lineage (NCBI taxonomy): Eukaryota > Viridiplantae > Streptophyta > Magnoliopsida > Rosales > Rosaceae > Rosa > Rosa multiflora. Next base: position 143,969 of record BDJD01009398.1, read on the forward strand.
CCTTTTCAAGTTCTTAGGATTCTGTAACAAATTAAAGAGAAAAGGCAATTAAGAATAACTAAATCCCGAACATATAACTAAACTTTGCTATCAAATTTAATTTTTTGACCTAGCCGTCTGCTAGGGTTTCTCGGTGGTTTTCCATCGAAAAAAATACCACAACTCATATTGCAGATCTAGTCTACACTACTTTCCAAATGGCAGAAGCGATCGATCGTCTAGCTACTGCCATGACACAATATGATTCGACGGTGGTCTCGCTGGGGGCTGCGGCTGTTCAAGAGGGGCATTTTCTGGTTGGCAGGTTGTTGGCGCCGAAGGCAAAGCTACCAGGATTTAAAGGAACCATTGCTACTATCTGACACATCAGATCTTGCCTCAATATACAAGACGCAGGTGAGCGTTTTGTGTTCCAGTTTGAGAGTGTTGTTGTGCGTAACAGGATTATGCATGGGGGGCCGTGGTTTTATCGTAACACCATGCTTGTGTTGGGTGAGTATGATGGTCTGGGTCCTGTGGAATCTGTGCCGCTTCATCTGATGGAAGCCTGGGTTGCTGTGAAAGGATTGCCGATTGCGCTGAAGAATAAAGTGGCATTGTCCATGGTGGGATCGGCTCTAGGGCAAGTCTTGCGGCTTGATCTGACTGCATTGAAGCGTAAGGAAGAGGAGCACCGCGTCAAGATCGTTTTCGATGTACGTAGGCGAATTCGCACCTGGATGATTTTTGAATTCTCATATGTTGTGAAACTGGAATTGGTGCTTACCTATGAAAAGGTGAAACGCTTTTGTCACGCTTGCGGTTTGTTCCTTCATGACGCGTTAGGGTGTGACAAAAAATTGGTCCAGGAGAAGGAGGAGATTAAAGCTGCACCTCCAGCAGCTGCCATGGCCGGTCTGTCTCTGAGGTCGGAGGCACAAGCTGTTTTGTATCCTTCTGGTGTTCCTACTAGGGAGGTGGGGATGGGCAGGGCGACAGAACATGGAGGCACTGGGTTGGTCGTGCTTGGGCAGGAGTCGGACTCTCAGAGTGGGGGTGGTATTCTTGCAGAGAAGGGCAGCCTTAAGCAGGCGGGAAGTTCATTCCATTATGGATCTGGTCCAACTCTCCTTGACAAGGTTGGATCAGTCTCTTTGACTAGGTTAACTGATTTGGTAGAGACTGGGAAGTCAAATTCTAGGGTGGAGTTTTTGGCAATTCAAGCAGCTCCAGTTGGGAAAAAACGAAAAGCTGTGCATGCTTTGGAAAGGTTTGGGAAAAAGTATTTAGCCTTTCCTGACTCAAAGCTTCAGGTGGAGGAGAACGTCCTTTTGGTGTTGCAACATAAGATTGGCAAGCTGATGGTGTCGCCAAAAAAGAAGAAGATTGGGAGACCCAAAGGAAGTAAGAACAAGACTCAAGGTGCAATTGAGCAGGAAGGGAAGAAGCTTTGAAAGTATAAGCGAAGGGGAAAATTGAACTCTGATTCAGAGGAGGCTGTTATTGCTAGTAAGGGATTGCATGTGCAACCTGTGGAGGACTGGAGGGTGAGGTCGTGCCAATGGTGAAGTCTGCTATGATAGAGAGTGCGGTGGAGGGTTCTGTGGAAGGTGTTTTATCGCCTTCTACAGATAGTTTAATTTAAGTTTTGTTTTGGGTCGCAAAAACCAACTCCTTAGTTGTTTCCCTTTTATGTCTGCTTCGAGGATTCTTGATTTTTGTTAGAATAAAGGTGCGTGAACTGTCTAAAAGGTGGGTGTACTCGGGACTTGTTGGGTTCATATTATTTTAGAATAGGGATTTTAGAGGTTCTAAGGAACGATTGCTTTCTGTCGACCCCATAGGGGTGTTTCGTTTTTGTACTGCTTGCTGAACTTAATGAAAGGGCTGACCTATTTCGATCAAAAAAAAAAAATCCCGAACATACAACTTTTTCATGCGCTATATTTAATGCATTTAAATACTAACTTAAGCATACCTGGCCTTTTTCCCAAAGTCTCTTGAGTTTGCTCCAGGGCATATGAAGCTCAACAAGATTGTTTGGAGAGTACTTTGATGGAAAAGATTTCAAAGGGTAACTATGCCAAAAGAGATATTGAAGGGCATCAGGCAGATACTCTAGATTTGCATTGTCATCAAGATGTATAAATCTTAGCATAAGGAATCTTAAGTTATGCATCCCTGTGAAAGCTTGAGGATCCAACATTAGTGTGTTGACACAATTCCTGCTGGAAATGCTTTGTACTTTGGCAGTTCCCTGAAGAAAAAAAGAAAAGAACAGAAAAACCTCAAAACTACAGTAATTTCTGGACATCCATCTAACTAGTTTTTTTAGAAAATAGTATCTTCTAGCTAGTTATTTTATCCACTGAAAATTCATAAACTTTGTCAAAATAAAAGTCAAGGCATTGAGCTCTTACCATATTCCTTTTCAATACATGACAGACGTCCTCACCATTGTGCAACCTACTGCGTTTTCCTGGCTCTTCAGTACATTCTTCCCGGACAATCTCCCAACCCATTTCTTGGATCACATCGTGCATCCATATGCAATTGTCTTTGATTGATATGAGAGACATATCAGTGAGAATTTTAATTCCAATATCCGGAAATAAACCACAGGCAGCTAACATTCTTTTTGCATCACAGAGTTTCTCCTTTTTGTGAAAACATGCTATATCAAGGAATATCTCCTTCTCATTTCCTTTCAATCCATCAAAACTTGCTCTGTACACATTTTGAAGGTCATCATCAGGAAACTTTTTCAATTTCTCCCACAACAGTTCCTGTTCTTCTTTGCTCTCGCATTGAAGGAATAATGAACTCAAAATTTTAAGGGCTAATGGAACTCCTGCAGCATGATCTGCCACCTGCGCTAAAAGTTCTGGATTTTCTGTACAACGTGTGCGAGCATTTGAATGGAAGAGCTGAAGAGACTCAACATCATTTAATTCCTCCGCCTTGTATATCTTAACATCATGGCCAGCTACTTCCTTCACTAGTAGAGTCTTCCTAACTGGTTGCATATCTCGAGTTGTTATAATTATTCTACTTCCTGGGCCAAATGGAACTTCACCAACTAAAAATGTTAATTGGCTTGAATCATTCACGTCGTCAAGAACAACAAGGACTTTTGCACGGCGGAGCCTCTCTTTGTCAACAGCACCTATAGTTCGGGTATGGATAGCTAAACTCTTGTCCCCTAGTAATTCTCCAAGAAGTTCATTTCGCAAGAGATACAGTTCAGGAGAGAAAGCTGCTTTGGTACGTGATCGTTCCCTAACATTTGCAAGAAAACAGTGAGCGTCGAATTGAGAAGAGAGTCCATGATATACAGCATCAGCAAGCGTGGTCTTGCCGATACCACCCATACCCCAAATAACTACAGAGCGAACACGAACATCTTCTGGGATGATGTCTAATTCCAATAAAATTTTCTTAATGCGGTCTTCAGCTCCAATCAAACCAGTTAAATCGCTTGATGATTCACGATTCAATTTAGCCAACACATCTCTGACTACTTGCTCAACTAAATCGGAATCATCCCTATCACAAATGACCAAGTACAGGTAATAAATAGTTATTCATACAACGTCTTTTTCTAACTTTAATAGATTAGTCAGAAGCAGAAATTAGTACAGGTTAGAGACTTACCGAACAGTTTTTGAAGTTGAATCAAAACCAGATAGATTGGCTGCTTTTACTAAAGCTTCCTTCCACTTGGCCACCTTGTCCGGCTTGTCCTTCAACCTTCGTTCATGTTTAGCAAATGCAGTCTCATAACTTCCGATCTGGTAGCGCACATGTGATGGAAATATTTCGTAAAAAATAGGTATAACATGTTGTGTTTCCTTGCATTCCAGTATATAAGCAAGTTCATCCAAGCACCATGTGGAAGAAGCATAGTCTTTTGAGAAAATGATCACGCAAATCTTTGATTCCTTGATTGCTTTTTTAAGGGCGGGTCCAACTTCGTCTCCTTTCTCCAGTCCGTAATCAATGAAGGTTTTCACTTTCCACCGTATCAAAGCAGCAAGAAGATGGCTGGTAAAAGTCTGGCGAGTATCCGCGCCTCTGAAACTAAGAAAAACATCATACTTTTCTTTTGGGGGGATGACAGAAGAAGAAACAGAGGAGGAAGCCATATTGCAATATACGCAGATCCACAAGTAAAAGCACGCTTCCTTGGGACCAAAAGATCTCCAGAGTCTAATTAATTTGAAAATGGTGATCGACCTGCCAAAAATAAATAAAGATGGTTACTTAGCTCTGTGATTAGAAAGAACAAAATTTCAAAACAAGACTAAGGAGTTAGAAAAGAAACATATATGATAAACGATAAAAAAAAAACTTACAAGTTCTTCACAAACAACTGAACAGGTAACGGGAAACAAAGTAGATCAGTCTGTCCGAAGAGAGATCCAACACAGAGAGATTATGCTGATCTGATTTTTTTTTTTTACAAGTTCAGGCTTGATTTGCATAAAATTAGAAACTTCTTATCTCTTGGGACAAAACTCTTGATAGCAAAGATGAACAGAAGAAACTCAAGAAAAGTTCTGTGCACTTTCGTTGAAATATCGTTCAATAACTCAAGCTATACATAAGGTTACTATGACTGCACGATTATTTCTGCAAAATATAAAATGAAGTTGTTCGAAACATATATGATAATAACCACTTGCATGTGGAAACAACATAGATGAGAGCATCAGGCATGAGGCTGCCGGAGAAGGAGGAGTCCATGCTGATCTAATGTCAGTTTCACACTTAGACGTCAACAGAGAAACATATGAATAATTTGATCAAATAACCACTGTCATTAATCTAATGGCTGCCAGTACGTAGTCCAATGCTGACTACCTCTTTTCCATTTGCCTACATATAATTAAGTAGAATAGTTGTTTCAGTCCATTAACCCACCGTGCATATTGTATTTCGTATATATATATTTTCTATCACTCATCATCATTTCTTATGGATGGGGAATCTTTAGTTGTTATATCATTTCTAATCATATTCAAGTGATTAATACTGCATATTGTATTCCGTATATTTGGTGCCACTCGTCATGATTAATGGTTTGGAAATCTTTTATTGTTGTTGGAAGTCAGTAAACCAGGGCTAATTATCAACAAATGTTAATGCTAATTATTCTCAAAGTTGGTGTGAGTTATAATTCAAAGTTCAAAGTGATATTCCATGGATCTTCCTCAGTTTTAACGTTAACTAGATATTTTGTAATAAAAAGAACAAGGAAAATATCAGAGCTGTATATTAAAATAGAAGAGTTGTATTCATTTGTGACTCAACCTTTTGGAGGTTATGTCTTGCTAGGAAGTTTCTCAGCAAAAAGATAAACTTGATTAGTGGCCTTGACCCCCAATTTAGCGCTGTTAAGTGAGAAACAAATCAAATCAAACAAAGTCTAAATATTAATAGAAAATCAATCCACCTTCTTAGCACGAACAAATTTACTAAAATTAAAATAAAAGCAAACCGATCAATTAGAAATATGTAAGCATAGAAGCAGTGCTCAGAGCCTCAGACAGAACAATGTTTTGAAACGCAATAAGAAGATAATCAGAGAAGCAAATGGGTCAACAAAGTTTGAGGAATATAAATGTGTATAAGGTAACAAATCAGGTATTTGAGCGAAGGAGTAAGTACTTTAAAGCTCAGCAGCGTTGTCATAAATTTTGCTGAGAAGAGGAGTGAATATTGAGGACCCTTTGAGCGAAGGAAATTCTAAATTGGTAGGAATTGGCAATAAAGGGGATTAGAAAAATGCCACATCTCCATGGCATGCTGAATTGTCATTAGTTATTATGTTAGACATTCCATTGGCCTGAGATGTACGTTTCCTAGCTAGTTAGACTGGATCAAGTTTGATCAAATAGTTCTTCAAGAAGATGTTACTCGATCACCAAACTTTATTGGTTAGACACTACCAACGTGATGAAAGACAACTTGAAAAAACAGAGAAACAAATCCATCAAGGAGTTTGGGAATAGAAACATTGAAGTAAATATTGCAATGAGATTATAAATCAGCTGCCAACATACCTAAGCTTAGCAGAAACTCTGAAATGGAAGTAAGCTCTAGCTGTGGTAGACTCTACTCCCGGCTCCAGCTAAAAAAGCTTCCTTAAAAAGGTCCAAGACTCCAAAACCATATCGACCACGGCTTTCAGACATAAACCCACTAATATGGGAAGCAAGCTGTAATATTTCTTCATCGCCTGGTTCAAAACCACTACAATTACTGACCTCAAAACCCACAAGTTGCTTGCAGCCAGACAGTATTGTAACAAGACCATCCCGGCCAGTCAATGTAGGACTCTGAAATACTTAAGCACTTGAGATCTGGCATCAAATTTACAATTGTCACTGCCTCAGCTACACCAAAATGGGCCTCACAAATTCGTAAACTCCGCAAATCCTTGCAGTGAATACCAATCTGCACAAGGATTTTCTCCAAAAATTTTCACACATGGAACTATCCAAATCCAACAATGCCTCAAAATGTCTACTTGACTAATGTTGCCCATCTTTCCTCTCCTCCAGAATTTTGTCCCAGTTGCATTCCAAAGACAGGCACCTAGAAACCTACACTTTCTTATCACTTCTGGAATAAGTTGCGAATGCTTGAAAATCACCAAATCATCCGGAAAACTCAAAAATCTAAGGCTAGGATATCTCCATTATTCCGTAAATAACTCAGATAGCTTGAGTTCTTGAGCACTTTAATTGCAGCGATTAACTACCAACTTTACGAAAGCGTACGTGATGGAGAAACGAGTTCTGTCGATCCCATATTCATCTATATATACACTTACCATAAAAAGGGCCAAAACTCTGAGGTTCAGGTTGTTCGACATTAAAATCATCAATGAACAGAGGAGAAGGGTCAGGTTTTGGAAAACGCAGAGATTGCCAGCATATAGGGTTAAGACTTGTCGTATACCAGGACTTGCATACAAAAGGGATAGCCAAAAGCAGCGACTCTAATCCGACTCTTCCGAACACGTTGGTTAAGCAATCCGGGTCTAACTCCTCCCATCTTCGTTCATCCAAACACATTGGGATTGTGCTGAGTGGAAACCCCAAGTCCTTTGACAAATTACGTGCAAGGACTGATCGACTAGGAAAAGAAAATAGAGAGAGGAGTAAGGTTGGACCTTTTCTTGTGAATGAGAAATGCGAATAGGGCTATGTGCTTAATCCTCGAGCCTGAGAATATGAGTGGATTGGATTGGGCTTTGTGAGCTGATCCAGGGCCAGTCCAGTAAAGCTTTGGTCGTTAGGAACTAGCATCTGGTCAATGATAGTTGTACAGACCCTCTTTTTCAGTAATATTTGCGGGACTAGGCCCATCAATAACGGATTTCTCCGTGCATTTTTAGAGGCCCATATCATACTTTTCTTCTCCTCACCCTATTTTACCTTCATCCCCAATTCTAATTGCGGCCCTGTGTCCAGTTTTCACTCCTCGAATTTCCCTGATTTCCACCCAAACACAAAAGTGACAAAACCCGATTTCCTCTCGAACACTTAACCCGATTTTCACTTTTCAACTGGGTTCTGTTTGTTTGTGTTGAACCGTTAGTACTCTGGGCATGCATAGAATCTATGAGTCACTTTTGGTAGAGTCATATGGCTTTTGAAATACTGGGATTGAGGCCTAGCTAGCAACTGTTGCCGAGTCTTCTTTTCATTAATGTTATGTCAGGTGTATCTGTGTCAATTGTTCATGATTTAGTAGCTATCTAAGTGGTTTGGAAATCATTTTTGTTGTATCTGGTTGAGAGATTGTTGGAGTCATAGTGCGTAAGTTTCGGACGCTAATGGTTCAATTGTTGGTGCTGCACTTTGGCATCAGAACTATGGAGAATATTTATCAAAGAGATTCGTGGGAGATGTGTCTGGTTGTTTTGTTTCTAAGTGGGGTGCACGGCTTGGTTGACGTGGTTGGTTCCTGATTTCCTGCAATGGAATGATTCATTTACATGTTGTTGGCGTACGTATTATGAAAGGTGGGAGACTTGGTAATAGAGTAGTACCCGGTTGTGCCTTCTGAAGATAGTTGCTGGGCAATCTCTCTGTTTCCATGCTGGATTTGTCAATGAATGGACTGTAATTCACAAGCAGCTACTCCATCTTTATCAAATCACTCAATAGACCTCAGCAAAACTACGCAGAATGACTTGACATCACCGAATAACATGTCAATGTTGGCTGCTCAGGTGGTGGTTAATGCTTATGTGGTGTGCATTTATTCTGATGGTGGCGGTGTAGTGAGACGAGAAGCGTGGACATTTGTTTCGCTTCTTCTCTAAAGATATTTGTACATATAATATATTTGTACATATAATTCCTTAAGAAATGTATTCAGGCAGCGCATATTTATTTAGTAGGATCACGCTTTTGTTTCCTGCATTCCAATTTTTTGGTAGAAGATTAATGCCAATGGTGAATCCATTATACTTATATATGTTGTAACTATCTAAATTGCTTGTAAATGCAATTCCTTCATTCTTTTCAGGAAAAAAAAATTAGTCAAATTCAGAAATTAATAATATCATTTAACTACCCGAAAGAGTCTAAATGATCTAATATCATTTCATTGTACAGAGAAGCTAATGAGGTTCTATGATTGATCAATCAAGATCATCAAATGTTTACCTGGTCAATTATTGACCAAAGATATTTTACTCAACTACTCTTGGATATAAATCCAGCGGTTAAAAAATTTTCAAGTATTATAGGAAAATGACATTGATCGCAGCAGATTGCGTAAACTGCTTCTCCTTTCCTCATATTTGCCCTTTTATTTGGAAGTTTTCTGCAATTAACTTATGGAACAAGAACATATACCACCGGCCAGTCACTAGCACACCAACAGCACTAGTGCATAAATCAATCCAAGAATACTAGAATACTGCCTAACCACTTAAAAAACAGACTCCAAGTTGAGTTTAATGGATGATACACAAGTGAAATTAGTACATACACTCCCAAATGTAATTAATAATGCATTTCTACGTCGTTTGTGGAGTTAAGTAACATGACTCATATGTCATGAACATGTACTACTGGATTTCAAAACATTAATTCTGATGATGATCGAGCAAATAAATTAAGTGTAGTTGACTTTCAATATCATTTTCTCGTTGTTTTCTTCTGGTATGATCTAATAATGGAGATTATATATCTTAGTTGACGGCCGGGGAGAACCAACTGTTCTCAGCATTGGCCAACCTTCTTAAACAATTAAACAAACAAACTATAATTTATATATCTTCTGCAAGGTTCATGCAAATAAACTCCTTCAAATTAATAAACTTTGTGTTGAAGGAAAAGAGATTCGCGAGAGAATTGTTCATCATATTATTGAGAATAGGAGCCCTATATATAGGGATTACAAAGTACATGTTCTAATGTTACAAGAAATACTAATCCGAGTAGGATTAGGAATTCTAGAACCTTCTCTCCTATTGCTACTCCTAGTTTGATAAGGCACACTAAGTCGATTTTCCTTCAACACAAATTCGGAACAAATTTGGTGCGCTGTGACAGAATTGCGTGAATCTCATGAGAATGTTCTTTTGTAATGCTCCCCCTTTTGCCATCCCCGCAAATCTCATGTAATGCACATAATTCTCTATACATTCTTCTACATTCTGCTACTCCTAGTTTGAGGACCCATTTTGGTGCGCTGTGGCGGCGCAATAGGCACATAAACTGCACACCCAAATATAAGTAAGTGTGAGATATTAGGCTCATACCCAGTCACCATCTGGGACGCAAAGAAGGGTTGATTGGCAGTGGGCCTCAGACGAATAAGCACAGCTGCATGCAATATTGCATAGCCCCAAGCAGAAATAGAGAGATTGGTGCGCATTACCAATGCCCTAGCGACCATTTGTAGTAGTTTCATGGCGGCTTCTGCGAGACCATTTTGGGTGTGAACATGAGGAACTGGATGTTCAACTTCAATCCCAATGGACATGCAATAATCATCAAAAGTTTTTGATGTAAACTCCCCAGCATTGTCTAACCGTATAGACTTAATAGGATGATCAGGGTGGTGAGCCCTTAACTTAATAATTTGGGCTAGGAGTTTAGCAAATGCAGCGTTCCTAGTGGACAATAACATGACATGTGACCAGCATGTCGATGCATCAACCAACACCATAAAATATCTAAATGGTCCGCATGGTGGTTGAATAGGTCCACAAATATCACCTTGGATTCTTTGCAAGAATGGTATATTTTCTTTGGTGTCCTTTGCATAGGATGGTCTCGATCCTAATTTTGCTAAAGAGCAGACTTCGCAGAATGAATGATGGGCTTTAGAAACAACCAATGAGGATTTTGGTTGAGCCACAAAGTCACAATTGACTTTAGAAGTAGACATTGGAGTCAGAGGAGCAGGGGTGGAGTCAAAGCCACCCTTGGGCAGAAGGGGGATGGCGGCGCCAGCCTGTAGGGGCCGAACTTGAAGGGGAAAGGCGCCGTGAGGCGCATGAGCTCCTCCTTGATCCGAAATTCGAGTGTTACTACTTCTCGTTCTAAAAAATGGATGTCCGTGTGAAGTCTTTAAGATACGGATCATCATATCACGACCTGGGTGTCCCAAACGTTCATGCCAAAGCCTATATGTGTCGGAATCCCATAAATCATCTCTCATAACATGATTGGATTCAATAATTCGAATAGTGGTTGCATACAACCCACTAGATCGACACATAAGTTTCTCTAAGACTCTTTTATATCCGTAGTCATTAGAGGCGATGCAAAGGAACTCTTGTCTATTCTCACAATGCGTTTCCGCATGAAAATCATTAGCTCTTATATCTTTGAAGTAATAAAGTTCGAAACATATGTCCATGACATGAGATAAAATAAATCGATACTTTATTAATAATAGCCAATGATTACATCAAAGTTTCTTGACCAAAATCTAAACCAATATAAAAATCAAATCGTAGTCACTCTATCCGCTTGGTAACTCTAATCAAATATGACCAGGGAAGTAGAGAGAGATGTCGGTGGAGCAAGGCTCTCTTAAGTAGCACTAATCTCAATTACTTTCCCTGACATCATACTTAATTCGATGCGCACATAAGATAGAATTAATACAAAATGTCATTCATTGACTAATGCATATATATTGCCATTACATAATTCTTGGAAAATATAAAAGACTATTTTAAATAAAAATCTGCGGCATTTTGTCTTCATCGCTAGATTTAAAGTCTTTCATAGCTCGATATCGTGATCACTATTGATCAGGTACTCCTTAACATACCATGAAGAGCATGCTCTCTTGATTGAGGTGTATTGGCACAATACATATGTTCCCTAGGACCAATGGTATTGGAATAGTGTTACCATGGCCAAAAGTGGCGCCATGGATTCCAATCCTTATACCCTCAATGTCATGACCTCTATGGTCATGTTAGGGTTTTCTCAATCAATTGTTCTTTTGTGATTTTTCACAGTCATGCATCAATAATCAGATGCGGAGAGTTTTCGAACAATATTTCGTAACTCATTCAGAGTTTAGAGAAGCGAATATTATTCCATCATGCTTCTAAGTTCGGAAAATCGTGAACGTCACTAAAACGTTTACGAGGCGCAACCCCAAAGGTTCTTAGCAGTATCCTCATTCATGTACTCAAACTGGAGAGCCATCTCCATGTGGCGCTTCATCAAGGTAAATGCCCTTGTATTATCTATCTCAGTTTGAGGGCCTTGAGTGGTTCTTTTAGAACATGACTCCTGGATTGTAGGAAATAAATCAAGGGCAATTAGGTGGAGCTCAACATTTTGAGCCCACATGAAAATTCCGTGCCCGTAGAATCCAATGGAGTAAAATCGAGCCCGTTCAAGTCTTACATCCTGAAAAGGAAAGCAAGAACGTATTAGTTTCGGAGTCAATGCTTCCATGAAAACTAATATAAGATTTCTGAGCCTTAATGCTACCAA
>BDJD01009402.1:9929-33717 GCA_002564525.1 Rosa multiflora
AGGGGGGGGGGGGGGGACATAGACCAAAACCCCAAGTACAACCGCTGTTACAGGTACCATCGAGCCAAAAGGCACAAACTCTAACCACATTAAGCCCCTTTCCCAGGCTACAAATTTCACATAATCCCGAGATTCCCAGTAATACCTTGTAGTCAACTGCATAGAAGACTGCGCCCTCTTCCACATTGTGTCCAAAAAGTACCAGACCACATGCAAGGATCGCTCGTCAGCAAATTAACAACCAAAATAAACCAAGCTTAAAACAAATCGTCCTCGGGAATGACACCATTTATATGGCATAACAACAAGACCCAACCCTAGCTCAAGAGAATAAGGGAACAATCCAAACTCAGAGTCGGGACTTATTGACACCAAACTACCTAAAAACCGAAACCTAATAACAAACAAAATAAGACAATCACAAACCATATCCTTTTGCCAAGAAACCAACACCGGCCTACCATTGGATTTCATCGTCGAAGTAGTGTGAATGCCGACAACCTCTAGCATGTCAGATATGAACTGCAAAAGACTTCCTCGTACCAACTGTTCAGGATCAGTCTCCCCCCCTTCCCAGCCTTCCACCAAACCTCCACCACTGCCAGCATGAAGACTGCCACCAACACAACGTTAGTACCCTCCCTCCACTACCAACAACACCGGTTCTCCACCACCACTCTCCCATGGAGACCACTGCATACAACATTCTAGGTCCACAGTTCAAATCTAGACCACCAAGGCTAACCCGCCTAGGCGCCAGAGATTGACGCCACCAGCCACCCCACCGTCGAAAAGCCCTCCAACTCAGGTCAAAATCCAAAGCATCTAGGCTAGGAAGACCCAGCCAAGCACGAGCCTGCAACCCCACCCAATGTAGATGCACCGCCGTTGCTATCCCAGCAGCAGAAACAGAGAAAGCAAAAGTCCCGCCTGCGACCATCCTACACCACCAGAAAACTCCAAGATCCCGTCCGGCTGCAACTACAATACTCTGACGAGGCAAGAGCCTTCGTCAGTGTTGCAGCGCAGCTAGACGAGGGAAACCAACGAAAAAACCCTACTTTTCACTCCGAGTTTTGTGGAGCAAAAAGACTTTTATACATGAATTATCTTTATTATCAATAACACATTTACAATGATAACCATCAGAAGTGGATACTACATATTTATTTATTTTTTTAATTCAAACTCGTTTCTGTTCAAATAAAAAGAGAGAACCCACATTAGACCACCAAAAAAAAAATCGGACACTAGTTCAGCTTTGCTACTGCTCTCATACTTGTCCAATTCTGCTACTGTACTCGTACTTATCCAATTTTGCTACTGCTTGAAGTTTGAGACAACATTGAAGGTTAACTTTGTTACTGCTTTGAGATGAAGATGGGATAAAGGTTAGCTCTGCTACTACTTGAAGAACCTCTCACTCTTAAATAAAAAATTACAATTTTCTCATCTTAGCATATGATCTTGATTTCAATTACAAATGAGCATCATGAAATAACTTACATGTTTTTCATCATATCTAAGACACCAAAAACCTTTTATATGTGTCCCTTCTTTTCGAGGCTGTTCATTAAAGTGTTGTAAGTGACAATATCGGTGAGATTTCCGGCAAAATCCGGCGACCTCTAGCAAGGTTTTTGATAAAGTCCGTTGTCCTCCAATGAGGTTTCTAGTGAAGTCTTCGATGACTTCAATCTTTTTCTTCTACCCTTTTTCTCTATGTGATAAAAGAGGAGAGAGCAAAATAATTCAAAAAAATCATGACTTAATTGAGTATTAGAGAATAAAATCAATTATCTTGTGGTGAAAAATTAAAATTTAGTAGGAGAAAGAGGATTAATGTCGCTAAAATAGTAAAGAGATTCCTGCAATCGAAAAGAAAAATAATAGTAAAGAAATCTCTTATCGTCCAAAAAACAGAAAGATTTAAATTCTTATCATCCATCATATTTTGTTAGACATAAGTCACATAACATAAGAGAAACACGGGTGAGCAGAGAGCAGGCACGTCACTCATGGCTCTGGAAGATCCCCTTCTTCACAAACCCACAACCCGATTTTCATTCAACCACCGCCGTGTCGCCGCCTCTGCCGCCGCTTTTCTTCGACTTCACAGAGAACCTCATTCCCCATTCTCCGTCGGGAAAACCACTCGTCGTATCCCAACTACCATATTGGCGGCTAAAGGGGGTGCTGTGACGGAGCCGGTGACGCAATTGGAGTCAAAGCCGGTGAGAATAGTAGCCCTCGTCGGCAAAGGTAGCGTCAGCCCTCTCAAGGCTACACCTTGGGAAGACGTCATGCTCCACACCGTAAGTAAAACCCAAAAAAGTTTGCAACTTTAGTGAAAACTTGTATTGAATTCATATGAGCGTCAATTTTAAATGGTAGTAATCTTTTGTTACTAGAGGTGTTGTTGTTACCGTGTCCATAGAGTAAAATTTGTGCTGGGTAATTACATGTTATTATAGTTTGTGTGTAGTTTGAGGTTTGGCAATTGAGTGTTGCTATCTTTTACTTAACAAAATGTGGCGGGTTTGAAGAGATGAGTTGCATAGTGATGTTTTACAGCTGACAGCTGAGACAAACCCGTATGAGGAAACATAAGAAAGGGGCCTGCCTCATTCAGGATTGTAGGCTTGGGTTTAAATTTTTGGTGTAGCTTGTGCCTTTATATTGCCATTTTCGCCTGTTTAGAGAACTGAAGGACCTCCATTTTGATGTTAGTGAGCTTACCTTGTGCTTTTAGATTTGTACCGTCTAGTGCTGGTTAACGGATCTCTGAAAGGCATGGGTTTTTCGTGTCAATTTTTGTGATACGTTGTCTTTGAACAGGTGAAACGATTGAAATGGGTAGAAGAAGGGTATCAGATGGGTGTATTTACGAATGATATCTGCCAATCTAATTATCAAAATGTGGTGAGTTTCCGGATGGAATTACAACGTGCAGATATTTTGGTAATTGTTGCTGTTACAAAGCAAGAATCCGTCGAGTGGATTCAAGCTAATAGTGGGAATATTCAAAACATAATCTATTTTGACTCATCTCCCAATTTGCAAAACAAGTTAGGAGGATCTTATATTCACGGTGCAGGCAAAGGAGATATCTTTGGCAAAATGTTTGACACTGCCGAATCAAAGAAAAGCAGTGAATCAATGGAAGTGGTACAGACTGTGTCACAGGCATGGGAGCGGCATAATTCTGATGATATAAGGTTTTGTTTGTTGGTTATAATCAATGGGTATATAAGGCCGGTGCCAATCCTGCAGAATCTGAGATCAAAAGGTATTTCTACTCTGAGCTGCATGGTGAAGAACTGTGGACCTCAGATACTGAACTGCCTCCTGGATCCCAATTGTAGGAAAGCGCTTCAATGCTTGAATGAGTGCAGTCCGGTGGATCAAGTGTGTAACTATCGGTGCATTGCTTCGTATGAGAGTCCAGTTCTAGAAGCGTTTTCTCTCTGTGTTGCAGAAGCACAATTGTCTTGGGTTGGATGCAAAGATCCCTGACAAACCATATGTGCCACCCATGGTTAAATTTCGAGGAAAGGACTTGTGCCACGAAACTGCTGAAGATCTTTTTGTGGGTTGGTTGGGAAGTTTGGATTGGAGTTGGCGTGTCGTGGCAGGGCAGAACCCAGCATATGATCAATTCCCTTGCCAGTACCAACTATTTTACAGGGGCAAGGCAAAAGGTTCATTTTGGTATGAGCCAGTTTTTCAGGTGAAAACGCTGGAGGGGAAGTTGGTTTGGAGGAGGCGGAAGTATCGTGTCAAGAGAAACAAAGTCCCAGGGACATTCCAATTCAGTGTCTTGGACAATGGGGTTGTTTCAAATGAGTCTTGGACAATCGTGGATGTAGCTAATGATCTTAGTTGGGGTTTGTTTTACTACTCCGGCGCTGCAAGAGTTGCTGGACAATCCTATACTGGCGCTGTGCTTGTCAGTCCAGATGCGGCACACCCAAATGACGTGCATAGGAGCAGATTAGTTTCCGCATTGGAGAACTGTGGAATTAAAGAGTGGAAGCTGTTTACAGTTAACAATTCTTCGTGTGCTAATCCTCCATTGGGGATTCCTGAGGGTTCACGTTTGCATTCCGTGATAGAAGTTAAACATCAAAAATCTTTGTCGGATTTGGCAGAGGTATGAACTTCAAATACCACTGTCCATGAATGAGTCAATGAGTCATTGACTCGCAAAAGAAGCAGCCTCAAGGGACTGGGAAAACTATGAAGGTTGGTAAGGTTTACGTGTGTCTGCTTTTAGGCTTTTAGCATTGAGAAATGAATTTGACTAAAGAAGCTTATTGAAGTCCCTGCTCAATTCATAGTCATTTGTATTATTATCTGCTCACTTGACATTTACTTGCCACAGAAAGAAAGAGGAGCTCAATTAAGCTAAATGTATGCATTTAGTATCCTGTAAAGTTGTCTGTTATTGTAAACTACTGTGAATTGAGAATTATTTGCATGTAAAGCTAAATAGGTGAATTCAATGAATATAGAAGTCTTGAAAGACTCTTGATAATTGCAAAAGCGAGTGGATACTGGGCTGTAATGCCTTTTATTTTAGATTACGAGAGGCCTTATAGGCCAGAACAAAAGAAACAAACTAACTAAAAGTCCTAACAGCAGGTCTTATTCTGAACTTCCTAACTGTAGCAACAGAGTCCATATCATCTAAATAAGCTTAGCTTGCAACTTCCAAGTTGCAAGGCATGAGAGGGAGGGAGGGAGGGTCTTCAAATTCAAGAGTTCCATGGTCGTGGGAATGTAATACCTTGTACTTTCAAGATCTATCTTTATTCTTTAGACAAAAAAGGAAAAGACATAAAAATCTGCAAGGTGTACACCGCAGAAAAAGAAAAAAGAAAAAAATTCAAAAATATGGTTCACAAAAAAAATATATGCACCAGCTGGGGATCGAACCCAGGTTTGTACCATGGCAGGGTACTATTCTACCACTAGACCACTGGTGCTGGATAATAAATGAGTGACTTCCAAGAAATTAGGAATTTCCGAGCGTAGTTGCTTCCAAGAAATTCGATTCCAAGAGGGGTTGGATTAGATCGAAACAATGATGTTTGCGGTCGATCGTTTAGGAGAACTCTACAAGCTCCAAGCTTGGAGTGAGCACGAACCCCCACAGGTCGGCTTAATTTGGTCTGTCCTATGATAAAGAAATGAGGGTAGAAGAAAGGATGTTGGAAGTCCTTGAAAAAAACAAGAGGAAAGTAATAAAAACTTCAAAAAATGGGAACCTTTAGAAAAGTTTACCTTGAAAAATTGCCGGAAATCTTGACAGGAAAAATATCGCCTGAAAAGTCACCGGAAACGTGGCCGGTTAGGAGAACTCTACAAGCTCCAAGCTTGGAGTGAGCACGAACCCCCACAGGTCGGCTTAATTTGGTCTATCCTATGATAAAGAAATGAGGGTAGAAGAAAGGATGTTGGAAGTCCTTGAAAAAAACAAGAGGAAAGTAATAAAAACTTCAAAAAATGGGAACGTTTAGAAAAGTTTACCTTGAAAAATTGCCGGAAATCTTGACAGGAAAAATATCGCCTGAAAAGTCACCGGAAACGTGGCCGGAAAAGTTGTTGACCGGAGGTTGACCGTTGACTGTTGACTAGCGCTGACGTGGCACTGGTGTTGACATGTCAGGATGATGTGGCTGTGTTGCTGACGTGGAAGATGACGTGGCGATCTTGCTGACGTGGCAGAAACTATGGGTCAGTGGGCCTTCTGATGGCAAGTGGGCTGTGGGGCCCTCTCTTTTCTTTTCCTTCTTCTTCTTCTTCTGCTGGCACCGTGCCCTCATTTCTTTTCTTCTTTCTCTTTCTTCTTCTGCTGGGGCCTGCGCCCTCATTTCTTTTCTTCTTCTGCTGGATCCCGCGCCTTCCTTTCTCTTCTTCTTTTTCTGTCTTCTTCTTTTTCTTCTTCTGCTGGGGCCCGCACCCTCATTTCTTTTCTTCTTTCTCTTTCTTCTTCTTTTTCTTCTTCTGCTGGGGCCTGCGCCCTCATTTCTTTTCTTCTTCTGCTGGATCTCGCGCCTTCCTTTCTCTTCTTCTTTTTCTTCTTCTGCTGGGGCCCGCACCCTCATTTCTTTTCTTCTTCTGCTGGGCCCGCGCCTTCCTTTCTTTTCTTCTTTCTCTGTCTTCTTCTTTTTCTTCTTCTGCTGGGGCCCGCACCCTCATTTCTTTTCTTCTTCTGCTGGGCCCGCGCCTTCCTTTCTTTTCTTCTTTCTCTGTCTTCTTCTTTTTCTTCTTCTGCTGGGGCCCGCACCTTCATTTCTTTTCTTCTTCTGCTGGGCCCGCGCCGTCCTTTCTTTTCTTATTTCTCTGTCTTCTTCTTTTTCTTCTTCTGCTGGGGCCCGCGCCCTCATTTCTTTTCTTCTTTCTCTTTCTTCTTCTGGGGCCCGCGCCCTTTCTTTTCTTCTTCTCTTTTCTCTTTCTTTTCTTCTGGCCAAGCACGTGGCCGGCTCTCCCACTTTTTTCTTCAGCCTTTGACTAAGACTTCTTCTTCCTCAGATGGCATTGACCGAGACGTCCTTCTTCCGGTTCCTTGAATTTGACTCTAAAAAGGCTTACTGGAAGGTGGCAAACCTAGCAGAAATATTTAGGGTTTGGCTACTAAGTTTTTGGGTTAGGGCTTCGTGCTGATAACGTATTTTAGGGAAATGAGAATTGAGAGAAAATCACTGTGTATTCTCATTGATAATAGGGGCCTCTTTATATAGAGGATTACAATGTATAGAATCTCAATCATACAAGGAAAGTAATCGTACATTGAATAGGAATTTAAATCATTCTAATTTAACCCTATTACCACTAGGTTAAGTAACCTAGAGTTTAGGCAAAACACAAATTAGGATTTACTTGAACAAAGTTGTTATTTTGTTATCATATGTCAATAATATATTCAAAATTATAACCATAAAAAATGGATACTAAATATTAATTATTTTCTTTAATTCAAGCTCGTTTTTGTTCAAATAAAGAGAGAGAACCCATAACTTTAGTTGAGACTCCTGTTATTATCTCAGGATGCTCTCTTAATGCTTCTTATTGTAATTTGAGGTTTAGGCTTAATGTCTCTCCCATGTATTCTACGGTTTCATCAATGGTTAAGGCTTAGGGACAGCCGTATTTGGCGCTTCCTTTCATAAAGAGAGAGAACCCATAATAGACCACCAAAAAAAAAAAATCGGACACTCGTTTAGCTCTGCTACTGCACTCGTACTCATCCAATTCTGCTACTGCACTCATACTTATCCAATTCTGCTATTGCTTGAAGATTGAGACAATATTGAAGGTTGCTACTACTTTGAGATGGAGATGAGATAAAGGTTAGCTCTGCTACTACTTGAAGAACCTCTCACTCTAAAATAAAAAAATACAATTTTCTCATCTTAGCATATGATCTTAAATTCAATTACAAATGAGCATCAAGAAGTAACTTACATGTTACTTCATCGGCGAGCCAATTTACACTTCATCGGCGATGAGACCGATCTCGGCTTCATCGGCGACGACGAATCCGACCTTAACTTCCGCTTCTGAGTAGTATTAGCGCAACCGCCATTCATTTTAGATCGGAACGATGATCGGAGCTTTGGGGCCGTTTCAGCTGCAATTAGAGTCGTCAAAGGATTCCAACCAGAATGCCGGCATCGATCGGAGGAGGTCGATTTCATATCTCCATTTTGGAATTGAACTCTGTGTGTGTGAGGCGAGAGAGAGAGAGAGAGAGAGAGAGAGAGAGAGAGGTCGACTTAGATTCGCGAAGGCGAACGAAGATCTGGTGAAGGCGAACGAAGATCTGGTGAAGGCAAAGCTTATCGAAGACTCGCGATGTTTCCAGAAATTGGACGCCGGCAAAGACTAGATGGTGCGCCGGCGGAGAGAGAGAGAGAGAGAGAGCTTATCGAAGACTTGCGATGTTTCCAGAAATTGAACGCCGGCAAAGACTGGATGGTGCGCTGGCGGGGAGAGAGAGAGAGAAAGAGTTCGTCATCCTCAGCGAGGCTTAATCTCGGTTTGCGAGAGAGAGAGATTTTCATCGTGGTAGAGAGAGAGAGATCGAGAATAACTGAAATTGAAAATTAAATGGTAAACAGGTGAGGGTAAAATAGGTATAGCATAAAAATGAGCTAATGATTTTGTAGAAAATTACAAGGAAGTGTCACTTTGAGACTTATATTAGTGATACGGCCACCTTTATCTTATCGTGAAAAATTAAAATTTAGTAGGAGAAGGAGGATTAATGTCGCTAAAATAGTAAAGAGATTCCTGCAATCGAAAAGAAAAATAATAGTAAATGTTGTAAATTCTATTATTGTGTGGCTGTCCACATAATTATTTTGGGGTCACTTTGTAATATTCACTAGCTAGTTACTTCATGATGTAATACCAAGAAAGTTTGTGAGTGATCACCAAGCAAGAGAGAGATCACCAAGTAACTTAAGAGTGACCATCAAGTAAATTGAGAGTGATCACCAAGTTACAACATAAGTGGTCATCAAGTCATTCAACCCTATATAAGGGGACTAGTGAAAAATGGAATGAATATACCACTTTCCCCCATCTATTCTTCTCTCTTCATACTCTTTACTTTCTAGCAAGCAAGTCCATTCCTCAAAACCAAGCAAGTAAGTTCCTTCTCTTATATTATAACACGTTATCAGCACGAATGTCTCTACCACTTTCATAAACTCAATGATGATCAAAGAGTCATATGGTGCAACATTGTTGCTTTCAACCAATGCTCACGATCTATGAGTTCCCAAATATATTTTACTTATCTTTCATCTATGAATTTATTTATATGATGTGTGATTCTCTCTTGCTAAATTAATTTCATTATGCAACTAACTTTTGCACTCTTATCTTCTCAATCGGTTGAGGTAAGTAACATTATTTATCATCTTGATTTATTACCATCTTTGTGCAATCTACTCACTAAACGGAACCGGTTGGTCTATCTCGAACCCGAAGTTTCGAGTGCTAAGAGTTTAAACCTCAAGTTCAAACCGCCAAAATTTATAACCGAAAGTTCCTAATTGGTCTATCTCGAACCCGAAGTTTCGAGTGCTAAGCGTTTGGACCCCAAGTTCAAACCACCAATATATAGAACCTCATGTTCTAATAATAAGTCTCGAACCCGAAGCTTCGAGTACATGACTCATTCATGATCCATTGTTCAAATCGATATGTCAACCTCGAACCTAAAGTTTCGAGTGAATTACTTCCTTCACGAAGTTTAAATTATTTCAATGTTAAGAACCGCAGTTCTAACATTCATGGATTCTGACATATCTCATCTTCTTGGTGTAGGAGATGGCAAACTTGGCAAAATTGGAATTTGTCGCGCTCGACATTTCCGGCAAGAATTACCTTTCTTGGGTCCTAGATGCTGAGATACACCTTCAGGCCTCAAATCTTGGAAATACTATCAAAGAAGGCAATACTGCATCCCAGCAGGATCGAGCCAAAGCCATGATCTTTCTTCGTCATCATATCCATGAAGGATTGAAAGACGAATACCTCACTGTCAAAGATCCACTCGATCTTTGGAAAGCCTTAGCCGAGCGATATGCTCATCAAAAGGATGTGATACTCCCTAGAGCTCACTATGAATGGACGCATTTGCGCCTTCAAGATTTCAAGATAGTGAAGGAGTACAATTCAGCTCTGTTCAGAATTAGCTCCCTATTAAGATTGTGTGGTGAGCAAATAAGTGAAGAGATATTGCTAGAGAAAACATTCTCCACTTTCCACGCTTCAAACATGCTCCTGCAACAGCAATATCGAGAGCGTGGATTCAAGAAATATTCAGATTTAATTTCTTGTCTTCTTGTGGCTGAACAAAACAATGAGCTGTTGATGAAAAACCATCAATCTCGTCCAACTGGATCACAACCATTCCCAGAAGCAAATGCCACAAATTCTAGTGGGAATGTAAATGGACGTGGAAGAAGGCATGGCAATGGTTATAATCATGGTCGTAGCCATGGTCGTAGATGTGGCCGTGGACGACGTAGTAGTCGTGGTCATGGAGGTCATAACCAAAATTTGGGACCAAGAAACATTGCTAAGATTAACAAAGGGAATGGCCAGACAAACAGAATTCCAAGAAACAATGACAACATTTGTCATAGGTGTGGCTCATCCAATCATTGGGTTCGTACTTGTCGAACACCCAAGCATTTGGTGGATCTTTACCAAGCCTCCCTAGAAGGGAAAAATGTGGAAACAAACCACATTGATCATTCTTATCCTTGGGAATCGTCTGGGCCATTAGATATATCTTCCCTTGATGTTTCAGACTTCTTTGCGAACAATGGGAGCCATGTCGATGACATAATTGGTGGTGGAGATCTTGACACCAATTAATTTACTATCTATGTTCTTGTCTTTCCTTTCTCATGTTTAATTCAATAAAAGTATTGTACTTCCTTTCCTTCATTAAATAAACTTATATTTATGTTATTGTATGTAAAGGCATGAATATGGAAAATGGATGCTCTCAACTCAAAAAGGATGGAGAAGATATATGTCTTGCAGACAGTGCGACCACGCACACGATCCTTCAAGATCGAAGATATTTCTCTAATTTAATATTGATAAGAGCTAAAGTGACAACTATTTCAGGTCCTTCAGACCTAATTGAAGGCTCCGGAAGAGCTCATATTCGATTGCCAAGTGGTACTTAATTATCCATTCAAGAGGCATTATACTCCTCCAGATCTAGAAGAAATCTGTTGAGTTTTAAAGATATACGCTTGAATGGGTACCACATAGAAACCACAAATGAGAACAATGTGGAATATCTTTGCATTACTTCCAATACTTACAGCCAAAGGCGTATATTGGAAAGATTGGTTGCCCTCTCATCTGGTTTGTATTATACAACCATTAAGTCAATTGAGGTATCATGTCGTGAACCAGAAGTTCACTGATCAACATACATTTATGCTTTGGCATGACCGTTTGGGTCACCCCGGATCTACCATGATGCGTAGGATCATCGCAAACTCCAATGGACACCCATTGTTGAATAAGAATATTATTTTGCCAAGCAATAATCCTTGTAAAGCATGTTCACAAGGAAAGTTGATCATTAAGCCATCTTTTGCAAAGATTGATATTAATTCCCCATCATTCTTACAAAGAATTCAAGGGGACATTTGTGGACCTATACAACCATCTTGTGGACCATTTCGGTATTTTATGGTCTTGATTGATGCTTCTACAAGATGGTCACATGTTTGTCTCTTGTCAACGCGTAATATAGCATTTGCCAAGCTTTTGGCTTAGATAATTAAATTACGAGCACAATTTCCAGATTATTCTATCAAATCAATTCGATTAGATAATGCTGGTGAATTTACATCCCAAGCATTTGATGATTATTGCACTTCTTTGGGAATTGAGGTTGAGCATCCAGTCCCTCATGTTCATACACAAAATGGCTTAGCAGAAGCTCTTATTAAGCGCTTGTAGATAATCGCGCGCACTTTACTAATGAGAACAAAATTGCCAACTTCTGCATGGGGACATGCCATTTTGCATGCGGCATCATTAATTCGGTTGAGGCCCATAGCCAACCATCAATATTCCCCATCACAGCTTGTTTTTGGGAACCAGCCCAATGTCTCCCATCTAAGAATCTTTGGTTGTACTGTTTATGTGCCTATTGCACCGCCACAACGTACTAAAATGGGCCCTCAATGAAGATTGGGAATCTATGTTGGTTTCAATTCACCATCTATCATTAGATATCTAGAACCTCTGACAGGTGATATCTTTACTGCACGATTTGCAGATTGTCACTTTGATGAGACATTATTCCCGTTAGGGGGAGAACAGACTGTTCTTGGAGAACGTCGTGAATTATCGTGGAATGTATCAACCATGTCTCATCTTGATCCTCGCAATGCACAAAGTGAAAATGAAGTGCGAAGGATCCTCCATCTTCAAGATGCTGCTAATATAATGCCTGATGCATTTATCGATATAGCAAAAGTGACAAGATCACATATCCCAGCAGCTAATGCACCTGCAAGGATTGATGTCCCAACTGGACAAAATAATGTGGCAGCCAATGAGCCATCTGTTGCACGCCTGAAGCGTGGCAGACCTGTAGGTTCAAAAGATTCAGTTCCTAGAAAAAGGAGATCAAAGGCACATCCGAATCATATTGACATCGCTTTCGAAAACGTTGTTGGGCAAAACATTGATGTCCGATCCACAATTCATGATTCTGTAATTGCAGAAGAGCAAAGTGTCCATGATGAGACACAAGCCCCTGAAGAGGCTCAGCTACCTGATAATAAGGAAATTTCCATAAATTATGTGCACACTAATGAATTGTGGGATCGAAGAGAAATAATCGTCGACGATGTATTTTCATTCGCAGTAGCTACTGTGATAGTAAAAAGCGATGACTTTGAACCTCGCTCTGTCGATGAATGTAGACAGAGATATGATTGGCTCAAATGGAAAGATGCAATCCAAGCAGAACTAGATTCTCTGAAAAAGCGCAGTGTTTTTGGACCGGTAGTCCAAACACCAGCCAATGTGAACCCTGTCGGTTACAAATGGGTATTTACGAGAAAGCGCAATGAGAAAAATGAGATTGCAAGATATAAAGCACGCCTTGTTGCACAAGGTTTTTCACAAAAGCCTGGGATTGATTATGATGAAACTTATTCCCCCGTTATGGATGTTATTACATTCCGGTATCTAATAAGTTTAGCAGTTTCAGAGAAACTTGATATGCGACTTATGGATGTTGTTACAGCATATCTATACGGGGAGTTAGATACCGATATATACATGAAAGTCCCAGAAGGACTTAAGTTGCCTGAAGCAACTACAAAATCACGCAATATGTACTCAATTAAATTAAGACGGTCATTATATGGATTGAAACGCTTGTAGATAATCGCGCGCACTTTGCTAATGAGAACAAAATTGCCAACTTCTGCATGGGGACATGCCATTTTGCATGCGGCATCATTAATTCGGTTGAGGCCCATAGCCAACCATCAATATTCCCCATCACAGCTTGTTTTTGGGAACCAGCCCAATGTCTCCCATCTAAGAATCTTTGGTTGTACTGTTTATGTGCCTATTGCACCGCCACAACGTACTAAAATGGGCCCTCAATGAAGATTGGGAATCTATGTTGGTTTCAATTCACCATCTATCATTAGATATCTAGAACCTCTGACAGGTGATATCTTTACTGCACGATTTGCAGATTGTCACTTTGATGAGACATTATTCCCGTTAGGGGGAGAACAGACTGTTCTTGGAGAACGTCGTGAATTATCGTGGAATGTATCAACCATGTCTCATCTTGATCCTCGCAATGCACAAAGTGAAAATGAAGTGCGAAGGATCCTCCATCTTCAAGATGCTGCTAATATAATGCCTGATGCATTTATCGATATAGCAAAAGTGACAAGATCACATATCCCAGCAGCTAATGCACCTGCAAGGATTGATGTCCCAACTGGACAAAATAATGTGGCAGCCAATGAGCCATCTGTTGCACGCCTGAAGCGTGGCAGACCTGTAGGTTCAAAAGATTCAGTTCCTAGAAAAAGGAGATCAAAGGCACATCCGAATCATATTGACATCGCTTTCGAAAACGTTGTTGGGCAAAACATTGATGTCCGATCCACAATTCATGATTCTGTAATTGCAGAAGAGCAAAGTGTCCATGATGAGACACAAGCCCCTGAAGAGGCTCAGCTACCTGATAATAAGGAAATTTCCATAAATTATGTGCACACTAATGAATTGTGGGATCGAAGAGAAATAATCGTCGACGATGTATTTTCATTCGCAGTAGCTACTGTGATAGTAAAAAGCGATGACTTTGAACCTCGCTCTGTCGATGAATGTAGACAGAGATATGATTGGCTCAAATGGAAAGATGCAATCCAAGCAGAACTAGATTCTCTGAAAAAGCGCAGTGTTTTTGGACCGGTAGTCCAAACACCAGCCAATGTGAACCCTGTCGGTTACAAATGGGTATTTACGAGAAAGCGCAATGAGAAAAATGAGATTGCAAGATATAAAGCACGCCTTGTTGCACAAGGTTTTTCACAAAAGCCTGGGATTGATTATGATGAAACTTATTCCCCCGTTATGGATGTTATTACATTCCGGTATCTAATAAGTTTAGCAGTTTCAGAGAAACTTGATATGCGACTTATGGATGTTGTTACAGCATATCTATACGGGGAGTTAGATACCGATATATACATGAAAGTCCCAGAAGGACTTAAGTTGCCTGAAGCAACTACAAAATCACGCAATATGTACTCAATTAAATTAAGAAGGTCATTATATGGATTGAAACAATCCGGACGAATGTGGTACAACCGTCTCAGTGAGTACTTGATTAAGGAGGGATATGTTAACGATCCAATATGTCCTTGTGTGTTTATCAAGAAATCAAATTCTGGTTTCGCAATAGTGGCAGTCTATGTCGATGACATGAATTTAATTGGGAGCCCCGAAGAGCTCACAAAGACTGCAGAATATTTGAAGAAAGAATTTGAAATGAAAGACCTTGGGAAAACAAAATTTTGCCTCGGCCTGCAGATCGAGCAGTTTGCTAGTGGGATTCTTGTCCATCAATCAGCTTATGCTGAAAAAGTTTTGAAAAGATTTGGCATACAAAGCCTATCCACTAAGCACCCCAATGGTCGTTCGATGTCTTGACGTTGAGAAAGATCCATTCCATCCAAGACAAGAAGGTGAAATTATCCTTGGTCCAAAAGTACCATATCTCAGTGCTATAGGTGCCCTGCTTTATTTAGCACAGTGCACTAGACCAGATATTGCATTTGCAGTCAATTTATTGGCAAGATACAGCTCTGCTCCAACATTGCGCCATTGGAATGGTGTAAAACATATTTTGCGCTACCTTCGTGGTACAACGGACATGGGATTATTTTATACATGTAAATCCACCAATAGTCCAAGCATTGTTGGATATGCAGATGCTGGATTTCTCTCTGATCCACACAAAGGTCGTTCTCAAACAGGTTACGTTTTTACTTGTGGAGATACGGCAATTTCATGGCGGTCGACGAAGCAATCACTAGTGGCTACTTCCTCCAATCACTCAGAAATTCTTGCACTTCACGAAGCTAGCCGAGAATGCGTTTGGTTGAGATCAATGACTCGCCATATTCGAAGCACATGCAGTCTATCATCAGTAACAGACACTCCTACAATCTTACACGAAGATAATGCAGCGTGTATAACTCAAATTCAAGGAGGATTCATCAAAGGAGATAGAACAAAACACATCGCACCGAAGTTCTTTTACACTCATGAGCTTCAGAAGCATCAAGAAGTTGAAGTTAGAAAAATACGATCAGATGTCAACCTGGCGGATCTCTTCACCAAATCTCTACCAAAATATACCTTTCAAAAGTTAGTGAAAGGCATCGGAATGCGTCGACTTTCTAAGCTACCAAGAGATGCATGCTGTGATCAGGGGGAGATTCCAATCAGGGGGAGCACTCAAAATCATTCTCAATAGGACATAAGCGCGTTGTACTCTTTTTCCTTCGACCAGGGTTATTTTTTCCCACTGGGTTTTTGTTACCTGGCAAGGTTTTAACGAGGCAACAATATGCGCGTCCAATACAATTAATTGGTGGACATCCAAGGGGGAGTGTTGTAAATTCTATTATTGTGTGGCTGTCCACATAATTATTTTGGGGTCACTTTGTAATATTCACTAGCTAGTTACTTCATGATGTAATACCAAGAAAGTTTGTGAGTGATCACCAAGCAAGAGAGAGATCACCAAGTAACTTAAGAGTGACCATCAAGTAAATTGAGAGTGATCACCAAGTTACAACATAAGTGGTCATCAAGTCATTCAACCCTATATAAGGGGACTAGTGAAAAATGGAATGAATATACCACTTTCCCCCATCTATTCTTCTCTCTTCATACTCTTTACTTTCTAGCAAGCAAGTCCATTCCTCAAAACCAAGCAAGTAAGTTCCTTCTCTTATATTATAACACGTTATCAGCACGAATGTCTCTACCACTTTCATAAACTCAATGATGATCAAAGAGTCATATGGTGAGCAGAGAGCAGGCACGTCACTCATGGCTCTGGAAGCTCCCCTTCTTCACAAACCCACAACCCGATTTTCATTCAACCACCGCCGTGTCGCCGCCTCTGCCGCCGCTTTTCTTCGACTTCACAGAGGAGGACCTCATTCCCCATTCTCCGTCGTGAAAACCACTCGTCGTGTCCCAACTACCATATTGGCGGCTAAGGCGGGTGCTGTGACGGAGCCGGTGACGCAATTGGAGTCAAAGCCGGTGAGAATAGTAGCCCTCGTCGGCAAAGGTAGCGTCAGCCCTCTCAAGGCTACACCTTGGGAGGACGTCATGCTCCACACCGTAAGTAAAACCCAAAAAAGTTTGCAACTTTAGTGAAAACTTGTATTGGATTCTCGTATGAACATGAATTGTAAAAATGGTAGGAATCTTTTGTTACCAGAGATGCTTTTGTTACCAGAGATGCTGTTGTATTGTAAAAATGGCCTGCCTCATTCAGTGTTGTAGGTCTTGGTTTAAATTTTCAGTTTAGCTTGTGCCTTTGTATGACCATTTTTGCCTGTTTATAGAACTGAAGGACCTCCATTTTGATGTTAGTGAGCTTACCTTGTGCTTTTAGATTTGTAGCGTCTAGTGCTTGGTTAACGATTCTCTGAAAGGCATGGGCTTTTCGTGTCAATTTTTGTGATACATTGTCTTTGAACAGGTGAAACGACTGAAATGGGTAGATGAAGGGTTTGAGATGGTTGTATTTACGGATGATATCTTCCAATCTAATGATCAAAATGTGGCGAGTTTCCGGGTGGAATTACAACGTGCTGATATTTTGGTAATCGTTGCTGTTACGAATCAAGAATCCGTCAAGTGGATTCAAGCTAATAGTGGGAATATTCAAAACATAATCTGTTTTGACTCATCTCCCAATTTGCAAAACAAGTTAGGAGGATCTTATATTCAGGGTGCAGGCAAAGGAGATATCTTTGGCAAAATGTTTGACACTGCCGAATCAAAGAAAAGCAGTGAATCAATGGAAGTGGTACAGACTGTGTCACAGGCGTGGGAGCGGCATAACTCTGATGATATAAGGTTTTGTTTGTTGGTTATAATCAATGGGTATATAAGACCGGTGCCAATCCTGCAGAATCTGAGATCGAAAGGTCTTTCTACTCTGAGCTGCGTGGTGAAGAACTGTGGACCTCAGATACTGAACTGCCTCCTGGATCCCAATTGTAGGAAAGCTCTTCAATGCTTGAATGAGTGCAGTCCGGTGGAACAAGTGTGTAACTATCGGTGCATTGCTTCGTATGAGAGTCCAGTTCTAGAAGCTTTTTCTCTGTGTGCGTTGCAGAAGCACAATTGTCTTGGGTTGGATGCAAAGATCCCTGACAAACCATATGTGCCCCCCATGGTTAAATTTCGAGGAAAGGACTTGTGCCACGAAACTGCTGAAGATCTTTTTGTTGGTTGGTTGGGAAGTTTGGATTGGAGTTGGCGTGTCGTGGCAGGACAGAACCCAGCATTTGATCAATTCCCTTGCCCGCACCAACTATTTTACAGGGGCAAGGCAAAAGGTTCATTTTGGTATGAGCCGGTTTTTCAGGTGAAAACGCTGGAGGGGAAGATGGTTTGGAGGAGGCGGAAGTATCGTGTCAAGAGAAACAAAGTCCCAGGGACATTCCAATTCAGTGTCTTAGACAATGGGGTTGTTTCAAATGAGTCTTGGACAATCGTGGATGTAGCTGATGATCTTAGTTGGGGTTTGTTTTACTACTCTGGCGCTGCAAGAGTTGCTGGACAATCCTATACTGGCGCTGTGCTTGTCAGTCCAGATGGGGCATACCCAAATGATGTGCATAGGAGCAGATTAGTTTCCGCTTTGGATAACTGTGGAATTAAAGAGTGGGAGCTGTTAACAGTTAACAATTCTTCGTGTGCTAATCCTCCATTGGGGATTCCTGAGGGTTCACGTTTGCATTCCGTGATAGAAGTTAAAGATCAGAAATCTTTGTCGGATTTGGCAGAGGTATGAACTTCAAATACCATTGTCCATGAATGAGTCAATGAGTCATTGACTTGCAAAAGAAGCAGCCTCAAGGGACTGGGAAAACTATGAAGGTTGGTAAGGTTTAGGCGTGCCTGCTTTTAGGCTTTTAGCATTGAGAAATGAATTTGACGATGTCCCTGCTCGATGCTCGATCCTCCATCCATAGTCATTTGTATAATTATCTGCTCACTTGACATTTACTTGCCACAGAAAGAAAAAGGAGCTCAATTAAGCTAAATGTATGCATTTAGTATCCTGTAAAGTTGTCTGTTATTGTAAACTACTGTGAATTGAGAATTATTTGCATGTAAAGCTAAATAGGTGAATTCAATGAATATAGAAGTCTTGAAAGACTCTTGATAATTGCAAAAGCGAGTGGATACTGGGTTGTAATGCCTTTTATTTTAGATTACGAGAGGCCTTAAAGGCCAGAACGAAAGGAACAAACTAACTAAAAGACCTAACAGCAGGTCTAATTCTGAACTGTAGCAACAGAGTCCATATCATCTAAATAAGCTTAGCTGGCAACTTCCAAGTTGCAAGGCATGAGATGGAGGGAGGGAGGGTCTTCAAATTCAAGAGTTCCATGGTCCTGGGAATGTAATACCTTTTACTTTCAAGATCTATCTTTTCTTCCTCAATCAGTTTCTAAATTTCTAGAAGTCTTCAATCCCTGTCAAATCATTTCAGTACATTCGAGTCATGTCATTGGTAGAGATTTATGTTGGTATGAAGAATCCTCACCCGGTGCCTCCAGCATCCATGGCTATGCATTAAGAATTGTTGGGTGTGCACACCAAAAGCTTGACTGGATAATATTACAATGCTCTATAACAACTTTGTTCAGAGAATTTTCAACAGATGGCTTGTTGTTGTTTATCATTATAATGTCTCCCTGCATACAAGAGAAAATAAAAGAGCAATATCAAAACCTGCATATCGATGGGAACACTACAAAGAACTACCATGTTATAATCTATGGGGAAAAGCTAGTCCTTTGAAGTTTCTTAACTATTGTAAACCAGGATAAGGCAGCCTGCTCATCATTTGGCTTCACAAATTCATGAACATCAGAAAACCTGTCCAAAGCCCAAAATGAACAGCACCCATCATTCCTAAGTCTTAGCAGTCTAATATTAAACTACAAATTGCGTGAATCCTTAATTCTATAGCTCCTGTCTACTTAATGAATGAGCAACAGGTTAATAAGACTACAGTAGTCGGATTTCCCTAAGATATGAATCAATTGACTATGTCGCTCAGATACTCTCAACTGATGGCCGCCCCATGGACATGGTTTCACTCAGAGAATCTGAACTAAATAGTCCAGGCTATAGTGTATAATCTTGAACCATGCCTCTGTTTCCTTTATCACGTGAGCTAGGTTTAAGATGAACCGGTGGGAGTTGTTTCCTTGCAAGCATACACTAGAGAGATAATGCATATGAAATGTTCATGTCCAATATGGATAGAAAGAAACCTTGTCCCAGAAAGTGGAGGAACCTTGGCGGAACATGACAGGCAATTTGCTGTAGTCAATACCGAATTGCTTGAGCAGTTTATCTTTATCACCTGCTAGAGTAACCTGGAGAATAAAGTTTAAACAAAGAAAGCTTATCATGAAAACTTTCTTACTGTAATGGATTCTGAAGTAAACATCATAGGTGTAAATATGTGATGCATAGCATGACCATGTATTTGACATGGTCAGTTGGTGTACAGCATACATACACGTACACGAAAAAGGAGTGCAAATATATACATAGAGACTAGGTCCCATTAATATAAGAAAAATTAAGAGAAACTAATAAAAGAATGAATAAGAAGTTAAGAACAAACTGAGATCAACTGCAAACATTTTCAAAAGCAAATAATTTGAGATGAGGTTGATAAAAGTCAAGAATAGATCCCTGGAGAAGAAATTATATACAGAAAGACTGCACAGATGAAATACCTTCAGAAAATTCTGGGCTTCAGTTATGCTCTTTCCGGACTTAACAAGCTGCCAAAAACAAGTATTGTATTGATTGTTGATATGGCCTGCAACCCAAAAAGTCAAGTTCTGTGAACTTAAGTGTGTGTAGATATATGTAGATTGCATATATATCTTCAGCCAACCTTAAACACACTGAATGTGTTCTGCTTCTATATCTCTTATTATTTAAACACTCAAAGAGTTATCCTCTTAGTTTATCTTTTCTTTTTCTGAAACTTGTAGATGAAGTACTCACAATCAACTTGTCTCCACGTCAGATAATCTCGAAGAATTTCAGATGATGGATAGCGTACAGCGCGGCCATCAAAATAAGGAGGGTACTTCAAATCTCTCTCAGGGAAGAAATATTTCCATTTCATTGTGTACATGGACGTAAAGAGTGACACCATGACAGATACTATTTTACTGCAACAGGTGAAGATTTTTAGTAACTCTAAGAAGAAAATCAAAAAGGATATTTGGATTTAATGATTAATGGTAACAGTATCACTTCAAGTTATGTTAATGAACCAACACAGAAGTAACACCAGGGAGAGGACTTGCGAACACAATATTTTTTGAAATGAGTTTTAAGCCCAAGCCCTTTCCTTCTATCGAACTGTACTTCAAACTTCAAAGTACATATTGACTAAAGTGCTCAAAAGAAACCCCTTTTTGCAAGACCTGTTTTATTTTATCGCATAAGGAAAGGGAAACTATATGGCCTGAAATAACTTTTATTGAAATGTACTTCCAACTTCAAATCAATATATTAGGAGAAGCACCTTCCTGGGATAAGAGCAAGTATGGCCTGAAATAACTTTACTTTGGTAACTAGACTCGCTTTAAAAAAAAAAAAATTACCATCTATACATGTACAGGTAAGAACAGACAATAGTCATCTAAAGTCTGAGCCACAGAGTAATTTTCTATCAAAAAAATCTACTATTAGCAGTTGACCTTGATCAGCTTAATCTTGTAATTACTGGACTTTTCATTCACTTCCAACAGAAGCTCTTGCATCATAATAGATTTCCTTAACCAGGAATTTCTTAGGTTTTCGGCTGCTTGCCTTCAGTCTCCAATTGCACTTATATATCCTCAGGCAAAGTATTTATAATAGCATATATAATCTAGGAACTGCAAAAAGGGTAATAGAACAAAAACCTTGCTCGCCTTTGATAGAACTGAGAGTCTTTCTTCAATACAAAGCTGCAAATCACAGAAACAATGAGATTAGAAAGGCACAATCACAAAGTTCAGCTAGAAAAAATCTATTTTATACCTGTATTCATCACTGACGCCATAGGCAAACACTGTGTCTTGAAACTCTTTTACCACAGCCACTGCACATGAATTCATAAGCTTGAGAGCCTGCTCATCATTTGGCTTCACAAATTCATGAACATCAGAAAACCTGTCCAAAGCCCAAAATGAACAGCACCCATCATTCCTAAGTCTTAGCAGTCTAATATTAAACTACAAATTGTGTGAATCCTTAATTCTATAGCTCCTGTCTACTTAATGAATGAGCAACAGGTTAATAAGACTACAGTAGTCGGATTTCCCTAACAGATGAATAACAAGGACATGGTGCCTAAGTTGTGCCTACTTAAAATAGAATATATCAGTTGTGTAGGACATTATCAACAAGTCATTCCACCTTCCCCTGATAATTAGCAGCCCAAGAGAAAACATATACACTAACTGCAGTAAGTCAGTAACTCTATAGTCTACATTATGTACCTTATCACCCTAGTGATAGTTTACCTGTGGAAATGGCAACCATCAATTCTAATGACAATCCAAGTCGATGGCATCAATCTCTTTTCAAACTGGAAGGATTTGAGAAAATCTGGTTCAACTTTTGCAATGTCCTTAGAGAAGCTACCGAGCTCATTCCGAAGACATTTGTGCTTGTTCCAAAAGCTTATCCCCGCTATATTCTTTGAATGGACTATTCTTAACTTTTTCCTAAGTCTCCGGACAGGAGAACCATTCTCATTGTGCTGTACTACGTCAATCACCTGAATAATGTAGGATGGAGGTCTCAGCATGAAAAGTCAGAAGCTATCTAAATCTGGACATAAATAAAAGGCACATAAAAATTAAAAAAATAAAAAGTAGACATATTACAACAGTATAATAGAAAAGATAAAAATCCATTATCATAGTGATTGGAACTCGATTAAAAAAAGACCGCCTTTTTTCTCATCTGAAAACTAAAAACACAGTTTGTATAAAAAAAAAATTAAAGAAAAAGACACTCAACTGAAATGCTTTTCAAAATGTGAAGTTAAAACTTAAGGAACAGTAGCCAGATTTGCAGTCAGTAGCTTTCAAAACATATAGTGTAAATAGCTTCAAAGATTCTCAATATGCCATTTTGAGTTCACACCACAGTATCCTGGTATTGTTTAAAACCAACTGTAGACTCTTTTAGCTGTATAGAATGAAGCAACTCATAGATGAAAAATAAATCCTTTAAATAACAGATAGAAGATAACCTCAGTTTTCAAAATGCAGGAACCTTGACAAAACATTTCATTTAACTTTTGGTAATTGATCTCAAACTTTTCAAAAAGAAGGTTGTTTTTCTCTTCTTTACTGGTGCCCTGCAGATTACACACATACATCCTCAGTGAGCTACAATTAATAATAAATATAAATTTAAAGTGTATATTAATAGAATAATTATAACCACAACGCCGAGCAAAAGATAACAGCTTCCTATCCTATAGCTCTTTTTTTTTTCTTTTTCTTTTTTTCAGTTATCCTATAGCCCTTTTCAACTAATTAAACTTTGGGTAAGTATGAAAGATGGAAAAGAAAACACTGAAAGCTATAAATTAAAGGAAATTATTTTTGTGAAAAAGAAATTCATGCAACATAAGAATATAAATTGGAAGGAAGATCAAAGGAACATATTAAACACTTCTATTAAAATAGACTTAACATGTATATCAAGATCCAAGTAGTGAACAAGTATGAAGATCTCCCCAACTCTAGTAACTCTAGTGCTTCGCTTTCAGTCTTTCCACCTTTAATTATTAGCTCCCATAGGCAAGTATTACACAGGTTATTTGTATGACCTGCACAATGCGAGAAGTTCCCAAAGTCAGGCTTATCACCTGAAGATGACTACTGTACAGTTATAGACATACTGAAACACCATTATGAGACTACTTACAATCATTTTGTCTCCACAAAAGATAAGACTGAAGGACTTCTATTGCACCACAGGATATAACCTTTGCAAGAAATGAGGGGGGGGGGTATCTTAGCTCCTTATGAGGGAAGAATTCTCTCCATTTAATTACATATACTGAGCTGAAGAAAGATACTATAATAGACTCTACTTTGCTACACAGATAATATGCAAAATACAGTTTTGATTAAACTGATATCAAGTACAATCTTGGATGCATCAGAGAGCATGAGAGCTGAAATTTGCAAGGTGGAAAATTAAAACCTGGCACGCCTCTGGTGAAACTCGGACGTCTTCTTGAAGACAAAGCTACATTAATTAAGGAACAAAACGGTGAGGCTCCCATACAACCAAATGAGAAAAAAATAAATAAATAAAAGCCATACAGACAGTCTACAGTACATTCAAAGTACCTGTACTCGTCACTAAATCCATATGAAAAAAC